>LIEC01008641.1:0-18001 GCA_001925005.1 Drosera capensis | reverse complement strand
CCAACTCATCAAGCAACTCTTGAGCCTCCTCAGCTAGACCTTCGGCTGCAATACCATCGATGAGAATCTTGTACGTTCTTGCATTTGGTTTAAACCCATTGCAGACCATATAACTCAAGCAGTCGATTGCTAGATCCGTCCGTCGGGCCTTGCATAGTTGAAGCATGACATAATTATATGTGATTGAATCAGGAGTAACACTGAGTTCTTCAAGGTTGAATAAGAGATCCATCGTCTCATCCACTATTCCCTCTCCACCAAGCCCTGAAATAAGGGAAGTGTAAGTCACAATGTCTGGCTTCAGGCCCCTCTCCTTCATCTCGGCTAAGAGGCCCATTGCCTGATCTTCCTTGCCTTCTCTAGAAAGCCCATTAATAAGGGACTTGTAAGTCACAATGTTCAGCTTCAAGCCCTTTTCCTTCATCTCGGCTAAAAGCTCTAGTGCTTGTTCTGCCTTCCTCGCTTTGCATAGTCCAGTTAAGACAGAATTATAAGTGACTGCATCAGGAGTAACACCCTGTTCTTTAATGTCTTTGAAGAGGTCCATTGCTTGATCTACCTTTCCATCTCTAGCAAACCCAGAAATAAGGATATTGTAAATAGTAATGTCCGGCCTCAATCCCGTCTTCTTCATCTCAACTAAAAGATCTAGTCCTTGCTCTGTCTTCCCCGCTTCATCTGCCTTTTGCTCTCTAATAAGTCCAGAAATAAGGGAAGTATAAGTCCAAAGGGTTGGCTTCAAGCCCTTCTCCTTCATCTCGGCTAAAAGCTTTAGTCCTTGGTCTGTCTTCCCCACCTTACTGAGACCATTGATCATAATGTTGTAAGTAGCTGGCACTGGCGAGTAGCCCATGCGTTTCAACTGGTTTAGCATCATTAATGCATTCTCGAATTTCCCATTTTTGAATAGAGCACATAGTAAACCATGGTAGGAGTAAATATTGGGATAACAACCCTGCGATTCCATCTTGTCCAAGTACTCCTTTGTTCTTACCACATCCTTCTGTTTGCAAAACGAATTGAGCAAAGGGTTGTAACTTAAAGTATTTGGCATGCAACCATAGCTAGGCATCTTCTCTAACACATCAATAGCACGTCTGACCAATCGTATCCTACACAAGGACTTGATCAGCATGTTGAAGGTGACAACATCAGGTGAACCACCTCTCCTACTCATATCGGCCAAGAGCTCCTCTGCATCCATCCACCTACCAACGGTACACAGGCCCCGAATAATGATGTTATAACTGATCACATTTGGTCCACAACCATAGATCTTTGACATCCCTTTCATGAACTTGATCGCATCATCCAACTTTTCCTTCTTGCAAATTTCCTTAATCAGAACATTACACATGAAAATATCCACTTGACAACCTCTTGTCTGCATCTCATCCAAGAATTCCTTCCCTTTCCCTACTCCACACTCCTTACAAATCGTTTCGAGCAAGATACTGTACTTAATCACATCAGGATAACCCTCTTCCTCCATCCGTAGAAACATCATCTTCATCTTCGTACCAAGCATGTCAGACTCCAACAAAGCCCTAATCAACCCACCATAACTCACATTATGAACCTGCAACCTATTTAGCAGCTCGAGCGCCTTATCCACATTCCCTTCCTTATAACACCTTTTAATTAATACATCATATATGATCACATCCCCAATAGCCCCCGACTCCTCGAGCAACACCAAAACCTTAATCGCCTTCGTTGTCTCACCAATTTCGCAAAACCCATGAATCATTCTCGCGCAGGAATCCACATCGGGAAAATCTACCTCACCGAGCACCATCTTTTCCAGGCAGCTGAATCCCTTCTCCAGCTCCCCTAAAGTCACGAGACGCCGCAAAAGAGCGTTCGCCTGGCATGACTCCTTGGATTTCGATGTTGGGTTCTTGCCGTTCGCCGTCCCTGATGCTCTCATGCTTCGATTCGGTGATACCATCATGGAAACGGTGCGTAACCACCTGGTCTTAAGAGAACCAGATGAGGTGAAATCGATGAAACTGGTGGTCTTTGTGGTGGTGGGTTTGAGAGGGTGAAAGGGGGTGAAAGGTAGCAAAATGGTTCGCATATCGATAAAGTGGTGGAGCTGTGTAATAGGCTACTAGGTGGTCAGGTGGTTGCCGGCAGTTTCTTCGGCGACGGCGGCTGAATCCTTTTTCGAGCAACTCTAAAGTCACGAGACGCCGCAAAAGAGCGTTGGTTAAATTTATTCCAATGAATTTATAGGAAATCATTAATATTGCTAGAACAATTTATAAGAAATCTTATTTTCATTGCAGGGGTTAAATTTTAACTTAACAATAAAAATATCAAAAAAGATATAATTATTATGGGACGGATAAGTAATCTATTCAAATGAATTGATTTTATTAAAGAATTCATTTATTTACCAACTATATTGTAATTTTTTATTCTTTAGAAAATGTTTTGGATAAGATCTTTTCCTCAAAACAATGACAAACATATTAGAAGTTTATTGGTTAATTAAATACTAGTGTGTGCATCCGTCTAATTATAAACTAGATAAATATAATCGAATTTGGTCATTATAAGACGATAAAATTTGAGAGCTAACATAAAATTTGATGGGATTTAAATAAATATTTTTAAAAGATATATAGTTTGTAAGGTATATTAATTTAAAAAAAAACTATATACGGTATTACATTAATCCAATAAAATTATTATTGTTTGCCTCAATTAAAAATCTTATAAATGATTCATTTTGTAAAAATAAATAATTAAATCAAGCTATAAATAATTAAATCTTAAGTATTCAACCAAGCTATAACTACACAATGATACATAGTTTTTCTTCTTTTTAATTGGTCTTTTTTTCGGAATAAAAATCAACACCTTACCTGATATGCCCTTCTTTTCAAATCTTTCTTTCCTTCTTCCTGCATCCATCGGATGATTTAAATCATTAATTATGAATGACAATTAATCTCATCCTTAGTTTTTTTTTTTGTCAATCCCAAAATCACAAACCCTAACCGCTCCTTGTCCCAATATAATAACGTCATGGTCTGAATCCTCATATTGTCCTAAATAATATTAATGATGATGGCTGAATCCTCATGGTCCGAATCCCAAATCACAAACCAGGATTAAGAGGATTCAGACAATGATGATGACTTTTTCCCAAGATAATGATGATATATTTTAGACATTGTTATTTTTAAGACTCAATTTATAATCTCTAACATTTCTTACTAGAGGAAATGCTTTTATCAAAAAAATTCATGTGAGTACATTATCTTGAAGATATTAATTTTAGTCTTAAAAATATCAATTTTCTATATCTTTTTGGGTTTTCTCTAGCTTTATATGATCAAGTGGCCTGGTGCTTGTCTCATGTATCAAAGTTTCATGTAATGGGTAACAAAGTTATGAGAGGAGGAGAGGGACAAACAGTGCATGTTGGTTTTTCGACACATCGGTTTTTCATATTTTTCGAAGAAGATTAAAGTGCTGATTTTTTGGGCAATGTCTATAACCGTGTGTATTTTTGTAATACAACAAGAGAACTCAATGTAAACTGTACACATTATATTTATACATATAAGGACCTTTTATTCTGAAAACGACGATGATGAGAGACACTTACACAATGTTTATTCTAAGGGCGGGCGAAAGTAGCAACGACGACAGTGACTGTTGGAGGCGACGGTTAGAATTTAGAATTTTGAGATGATTATTGTAATTTATAATCTATTATAATAAATTATTGTATTTTGTTATAACAAATTATGTTCTCATTTTGATTGAGGGTAAAAAAACCATAATTTGAATCAATAAAGTTATTGGTAATAAGAATTTTGCATTATGACCTATTGATAATTAATAAAATAAAAAGAAACCAAATGATAATTTTCTCTTTTTTCTAGTTTGAAAAATAAAGCAAATTCAAATAAGAAAGAATTACCAAATGATGTCACAAGAAGAATATTATTATAATTTGATAGTACATATTTTATTAATTATCACTCAATCAAATAAATCTGAAAAATGCAATTTTATCTTTTATATATATAAAAGTAAAGGAAAAGAACATATCTACATAATCATACAAGCGTGATCTTGTGGGAAAACAACACGCCAAACACCACAGAAGATAGTGTGATCTCAACACCACACATTAATCATAAAGTCATGCAAGCGTGGCACGAGGGTTAAAGATCTCATCCTTTATCCACAACTCCCATTGATTTCAATATTTGAATGTACGAATCCTGTCAAAGAGGATCTAGAGAATAGAGTTATATGTAATTTTGTCTATGCCCCTTTTCCTTCCCATGAATACCCATCTTCGTGTATTTGGTGTCGATGGTCACGGTGGGTGACAGGGAAGCAGCGGCTACGTTGGTTAAATAGAGTGTGAGTCTTAAAGTGTTTAATAATTGATTAGGGTTTTGGATTTAATTATATAGCTTGGTTGAAGGGTAAGATAAGAAAGTATGTATTTAATTTTGAAATACACTCATTGATAATTTTATAAATTCACTATCAACAATTGTGAATTGAGATTGAAAAAAATAACTAATTGATATATTATACTTGAAATAATATTTGAAAACCAACTATATTTTAAGAATTGTGTCATGAATAAGATGGCGAAGAAGAAGAAGAAAGACGATGGTGTGTGTAAAGTCCAAGATATAACCTAGAGGGGGATGAATAGGTTAATTCAAATTTTAGCAAGTTTATGCAACAGATTATATGTTTGCAGACCACTGTTTTATGCAGATCACTTGGGTGGTCTTCAATTAAAACTTTAAGGTCTGCTGCAGAGACTTCAATTCTTGGAATTTGTCTCTGTTTGGCTGTGAAGGTTGATTTCTAACAAATCTAAATACTATATAATGAAAACAAGTAAGAGATACAGTATTTATACTGGTCCACACACTTGTTATCAATTGATAAACAAGAGCTTAGTCCAGTCTTCTCTTGGTGACCAGTGTAGTCAAGCCAAGAGCTGAGTATCACTATTTTCTTGTTTGTAGCTTACAAGACAACTTCTTTTTACAAACTAAACAACTTGTACAAAAGATGAAGACACACGATCTTTGCACAAATTCAGATCCTGCTGTAAATACTGTATTTTTGTAGACTAGTGAACCCTCTTTTCTATGTTTCACGATTCAGCTCTCTTGAGTAATCTTTGAATGTTGATTTCTTTGCACTCTTGCCTTTCAACAATCTTACTTCAATGAGCTTCAACGGTTTCCTTTTATAGGTTGAGGAAACGAACCTTGCAGCATGGCACTGTTTCTGATATTGACACTTTTCCACTCGTGTCCCCACCATCTTGTTTCTGATTCTGACAGTCCACTAACTCCAGAATTTGTGTCGTTGCTGACTCAAATCTTCATTTGACTGACTCAAGACCTTTGACCCAATCATCAGCAACCACCCCCCAGCTACACCTAGTCTGCTGCACCTTAGTCTGCATACTGTACTGTGAGACCTCGTCTGCACTAGTCCCTGCTGTAACCTTGTCTGCACATAGATCTGCTGCACATTGATGTATTCTGTGGTGGTCCTTGTCTGCAAGCTCAATCTTAGATCATGAAGACTTTCATGTTCTTTTGTTGCTCAATAATGTCTTAGTTGTTTATCCAAAGTCCTTTATAGTAGTCTATATCTGGTGGCTCATCTGATCTTTATCATCTGTAGCTGTAGGAGACTATTTTGTAGTAAACCAAAAATAAAATAAAACAAAGAAAGAGCAATATGGATATTTATACTTACCTTTGATGCTCATTTCCTTTGTTGCGCTGACTCTTGTGTTCTTCTTCTGATCGTCTGCTACGCTTGGGAGTCCTTTTTTCTGAATCTCTTTGATGTTGATGTTGTCTACCTTCTTCATAAGATTGCTCCCCCTATAGTCCAATGCCCTGAGGTCTGCTCCTTGTGCTGTCTAGATCTTTTTGTAGACCTTTTTTCTTCTTCTTTTTCTGCTCTACGCTTTACTGCAGACTGCTTCTCCCCCTGAGTCTGCTGCTCTGCTGCAGATTGCTTCTCCTTCTTTTTGTTAGCATTAAGGGTGGAAAGGAGAGCTTCAATGGCAGTCCGTATGCTTTTGAGTTCAGAGAAGACCTTCTTCTGCACTACTTGAAGTTGTGTTTCTAGCAGTCTCATCCTTGTATCATTGTTGCGGATGTGCTCCATCAGTTGTTGTTGGGTAGTCTACACAGCAGTATGAATCCTTCTCAGCTCAGCCTTGGTTTGACCTCTGAATGTGTTGAAGTTTGAAGTGCTAATCCGCATATGTTGAAGATTCATGGATTTGGCTTGTTTCAGTTGATCAATGACTCCTGTTGCCATATTGTTGAGTGTAGAGAAAAAATCCTCAAAGGTCTTGTGTCTGACATGTCTTTCTGCTTCTAAGTCTTATGTAATTGGCTGCATAGTTTCAAGAAGATCATGAAATACATCTCTCGTCCATGAGTGCATGTTATAGATGTCTTGATCCAGCCTTCTAAGTCTGTAGCTAGTGCTTGCTTCTAAGGGTAAAGATGGTACCCTTTTGGTTGGTTGTCTTGGCTGAACTAAAACTATCTGAATATCATCTTCAAAAGCTTCCTTTAGATTCTTGATTGATGTTGGTGTCAACTGCTCTACTGTCATCTGCAATGTAGAGATCCCACTGTGCATAGGTGCTTGTATTTTCGATGTCGGATCTTGTAAGGTCCAAGATATAACCTAGAGATATGAGGTGAATAGGTTAATTTGAGTTTTAACACTTTTATGCAACAGATTCTAATTGTGCAGACCACTGTTCTATGTAGACTACTTAGCTAACACTTCAAGGTCTACTGCAGAGACTTTAAATCTTGGAATTTGTCTTTGTTTGATTGTGAAGGTTGATTTCTAGCAGTTCTAAATATCAAACAATGAAAGCAAGTAAGAGACACAGTGTTTATACTGGTTCAGATACTTGTTATTAATTGATAGACAAGAGCTTAGTCCAGTCTTCCCTTGGTGACTAGTGTAGTCAAACCAAGAGATGAGTATCACTATCTTCTTGTCTGTAGCTTACAAGAAAAAATACCTTTTACAAGCTAAGCAACTTATACAAAAGACAAAGACCTATGATCTTCACACAAATTTAGTAATCTGAACTCTACTACAAAGAGTGTTCTTTTGCAGACTAGTGAACTCTTCTTTACTGTGAATTTCACGATTTAGCTCTCTTGAGTAATCTTTGAATATTGATTGCTTTGCACTATTTCTTGTCAATCCCCTATTGAACAACCTTAATCAAAGAGCTTCGCTGATTTCCTTTTATAGGCTGAGAAAAGTAGCATGGTACTATTTCTGACATGATACTTTCCCACTCGTGTCCCCCATCATCTTGTTTCTGATGCTGCCAGTTCACTATCTCTAGAATTTGTGCCATTGCTACTTTAACTCAAAACTTCGTTTAACTGACTCCAGACCTTTGACCCCACCAACAGCAACCACCTCTGCTGCATTCAGTCTACTACACCTTAGTCTGCATACTGTACTGTGAGACCTCGTTTGCACCAGTCCTTATTGCAACCTCGTCTGCACACAGATCTATTACACATTGATGCATTCTATGTTGGTCGAAGACTTTGACGTTCTTTTGTTGCTCAATAATGTCTTAGTTGTTTATCCAAAGTCCTTTGTAGTAGCCTTCATCTGGTGGCTCATCTGATCTTTATCATCTGCAGCCGTCTACTTTCTAGCATCCAACCTAGACTGCAGCTACCTACTTGACTTCTAGCTTAAACACACTAACTACATTATGACTTATACATCTCAGAATTTGTTATATCAATTTCTATACAATTGGAGGGATTACACATTCCTATGAATCTCCCCCTAAATTGATGCTAACAAAAACTCCTATGTCATACAACAAGTTTACAACTTTTCTATGCTAAACTTACATTGTTTTTCGTTTGACAAACCAAAAACTTAAATGAAAAATAAAAAGGAAGAGAGTGATTTGTTTTGCTGTCCTTATCTTTGGTGCTCCTTTCTTTTGCTGTGCTTGTATTTTTGTTCCTCTTCTAATTCTTTTCTATGCTTGTGAGATCTTTCTTCTTCTGACTCTCTGTGTCATCTGCGTTCTTCATGAGAGTGATGTCTTTGTCTTTTAGCAGACCTTTCCTTGTCAATGTCAGAGGAATGTCTCTTCTTGGTTGCAGAAGACTTCTCCCCCTGAGTCTTAACAGGGGTCTTCTGCTACCCTACTGTAGGAATCATTTGTGGCTCTTCTGCGGTTTGCTTCTTCTCCTTTTTTTTTTTTTGCATTCAAGGTGGAGGTGAGAGATTTAATGGTAGTCCATACAGTTTGATGTTCGAAGAAGTTATTCTTCTGAACTACTTCAAGTTTGGTTTCAAGGAGTCCAAACTTGGTTTCATTGATGCGTATAGTCTCATCAAGTTGTTGTTGAGTAGTATACAGAGCCTTGTGCAGTTTCTTTGCATCATCTTTATGTTGGCCTTTGAATTTGTTAAGATTTGAATAGCTCAGTCTGTATTGTTGAAGGTTGAGAGCATCGGATCTTTGCATTTGGTCTATGATCCCTGCTATCAGTTTGTCAAGGGATGTTCGAAAATCCTCAAAGCCTTGAGTTCTGATTTCCTTTCATGTTCAAACTCTTCTGCTATCGGCTTCAGGGTGTCAAGTAACTCATGGAGTGCTTCTTTGTTCCATTCAAGCATGTTGTATAGTTCTTGATCTAATCTGCTCAGTTTGTAGCTTACAAGACAACTTCCTTTTACAAGCTAAACAACTTGCAGAAAATACAAAGATCCACGATCTTCACACAGATTCAGCAATCTGAACTCTGCTGTAGTGAGTGCTCTTCTTGCATACCAGTGAACTCCTTTTTACTGTATTTCACGATTCATCTATCTTGAGTAATCTTTGAACATTGATTGCTTTGCACACTTGCCTTTCAATCCTTATTCAATAGCCTTAATCAAAGAGCTTCGCCGGTTTCCTTTTATAGGCTAAAGAAACAAACCTACTGTAGCATGACACTGTTTTTGATGTTGACAACTTGCCACTCGTGTCCCCCACTATATTGTTTCTGATAGTGACAGTCCACTATCTCTAGAATTTGTGTCGTTCTTGCTTTCTGACAAATTCAACCATTGGAAACTCAGGATGCTTGTGTTGAGGATATGTGTGAGCAGGTTTACTCACATCGACCATGGAGAAACAGAAAGAGTAGAATATATATATGAGGAACCCATAACCCATTAGCTTAGGCTTTTGGGTTAGTAGCTGGGCCCAGTCCATATGTGTATTCTACTCAGGTCCGGTTTGGACGTGGTTTCCCCCCTTTGGGCTCTCCCCCGAATCCAAGCTGGTGGTATCAGAGCCCATGCTTTTGGGTTAGCAGCTGGGCCCAGTCCATATGTATATTCTACTCAGGTCCGGTTTGGACGTGCAGTTAGGTTGTTTAGGCTAAAAGTCAAGTAGGTAGTTGCAATCTAGGTTGGATGCTGGAGAGCAGACGGCTGCAGATGATGAAGATCAGATGAGCCACTAGATGTAGACTACTACAGAGGGCTTTGGATAAATAACTAAGGCATTGATGAACAACAAAAAAACTTCAAAGTCTTCAAGATCTAGGAAATGAGCTTGCAGACAAGGACCAACACAAAATGCATCAATACGCAATAGATCTGGGTGTAGAGGAGGTTGCAGCAGGGACGGTTGTAGACGAAATCTCACAATACAGCATGCAGACTAAGGTGCAGTAGACTGGGTGCAGCAGAGGTGGTTGCTGATGGTGGGGTCAGAGGTCTGGAGTCAGTCAAACGAAGATTTTAGTTAAAGCAGCAATGTCATAAATTTTGGAGATAATGGACTACCAGCATCAAAAACAAGATGGTGGAGGACACGAGTGACAAGATGTCAGCATCAGAAACAGTATCGAGTTGCATTAGGTTCATTTTCTAAGCCTATAAAAGGAAACCAATGAAGCTTCTTGAAGAAGGCTGTTGAATAGGGATTGAAAGGCAATTGTGTAAAAGCAATCAAACGTTCACAAATTACTCAAGAGAATTGAATTGTGAAAAGAAGAGTTGGCTACTCTACAGGAAGAACACACTCTACAGCAGAGTTCAGATTGCTGAATCTGTGTGAAGATAGTGGGTCTTTATCTTTTCTACAAGTAGTCTAGCTTGTAAAAAGAAGTTGTCTTGTAAGCTAAAAACAAGAAGATAGTGATACTTACCTCTTGGCTTGACTACACTGGTCACCAAGAAAAGACTAGACTAAGCTCTTGTTTATCAATTGATAACAAGTGTCTGAACGAGTATAAATATTGTGTCTCTTTATTTGTTTTCATCGCTTGATATTTAGAACTGTTAGAAATCAACTCTCACAGCCAAACAGAGACAAATTCCAAGAATTGGAATCTCTGGAGTAGACCTTGAACTGTTAGCCATAGACAGCCCAAGTAGTCTGCATAGAACAGTGGTCTGCAAACTCATAATCCACCGTATAAAATTGATAAAATTCAAATTAACCTATTCACCACCCCTCTAGGTTATATCTTGGACCTTACAATTTGTATTAGAGCTTGACTTTCCAGACTTAACAGTTCTTGGAAAGAAAAAAGTCATATATCTTATTTGCAAAGTAGTTACTAACAGTTTGTATGTGTGAAGATCATCATCAACAACAACAACAACAACAATGGCACCACCAAAGTTCCCCAAATGTCCTAACAATGGAGAACCTCCAACTTGTTCCTTCGACAAGTTCAACCACTGGAAACTAAGAATGTTTGCATATCTCAACTCAATAGACGAAAGGATGCAAGATATTGTCTTGGAAGAACCAAATGTTCCAATGATACCAGATCCAAAGGATTCAACAAGAGAAGTACAACGACCAAAATCCCTCTGGTCCAGAGAAGACTGGGATTTGGAGATAATTGATAGAAAATATATAAATCCAATATTCAAATCTCTTGATGACAACATGTTTGAGATAGTGGTTCAGACTAAAACAGCAAATGAAACATGGGAGGCTCTACTGCTAAGAAATAAAGGAACCAATGAGATCAGAGAAAATAAGAAGGATGTATTAAAAAAAAAATATGAACTGGTCTTAATGAGAACTGATGAGAATCTGACTACTTTCTTCGAAAGGTTCAATGCTCTCATCAACAATCTCAAAACCTTAAGAAAGACTTTCAATGTTTGTGAAATCTCTTGGTCAAATTTGGAATACAAAGACCACAGCCATAAGAGAATCCAGAGATCTAACAAAAATGTCATTGGCTCAACTGTATGGTGTATTACATATCTACAATCTTGAAGTTGAGCAAAAAAAGAAAATAGATGATGCAAGAAAGAAGCCCTTGGCCTTCAAAGCTCAGGAAAGAGTTCTGAAATCCATGGTAGAAGAGGAGACCTGTGACACCTCATTTGCAAGTAAACAAGATCTATCAAAAGAACTGGCATTAATCGGAAAGAAGTTCAAGAAGCTATTCAAGAAAAGAACTTTAAAAAAGAACTTCCCCTCAAAAACCAAGGATGCAGAAAAGGAAGTCTGCTACAACTGTGGGAGACCAGAACACTTTGCTGCACATTGCAGATGACCAACACAAGACTTGTCTGCACCAAAATTCAAGAAGGACCACAACAAAGCACCTCTGGAAGAAAGGAAAGAGGCAAGGCTTATGCTGCAAAGACATGGAGTGACACAAACTCTGATGATAAAGATATCATATCAAATGCTCAGTTGTGAACAAAAGCAGGTATTTGATCTCTCTGACTCAGTGGCTACCACAGAGGAATTGAAGGAAGCACTTCAAGAAACCTCTGAAAGCTTTATTTTCCCTTTTAAAGGAAAATAAATAAAATCTTAAGCGGATTGCGATTCTCAAAGAGAAATACAATTTAAATGAAGAGACTAATAATAGTCTAATCAATGCTCAAGATAAACTGAAAGAAGAAAATGAAAAAGTGAAACTTCTCAATGCAGTAGTGGAAATACTTACATTGAGAAACACTGAGCTTCAGAAGCAAGTGGATGCTTGTAATGGCAAGACCTTAGATCTGCAAAAATTACACAAAACATGTCAATCATCCCATGATAAAATTGGGTTGGGATATAATGATTGGTTGAACAGCAATACAGATAAAAAGGTTATTACCAAGGAAGCTAAGAAAACCACTACAAAAGTTCTATAGAAAAAGAACATTTCTACTACAGCAGGTGTGCAGAAGAAAAATGTCTATACTGCAGAATATGTGCATAAGAGCCAACGCTCTGCTGCACAGACTGTGCAAAAGAACAAAAGCTCAACTGCACAAACAGTACTTAGTAAGAGCTGTATGCCCAAGAGATCTCTATTACAAAGTAAGATTTCTACTACTCAACCTCAGAAGAGTTGGAGTAGATTACCAGTACGTGCTTATGATAAATACCATAAGGAGAAGAAGGCAAGGAATTCTAAAAAAGAATTCAACAAAAGGCCCTATGAAACTCAGCTTGCACCCAACTACTCAGCATGGAACAGAATCTCCAGAACAACTTGGAGATAACCATACTTGAGACATATCTGCCCATGTCAACTGTAACCGACACAATGGAGCTGACCATTAACAAGCACAAGATAATTCAAGTGTGGGTTCCAAAGGCTAACAAATGAGGTCCTATATAAGTGGATACCATGAAAAAGCTCTATATGTTTTCAATGCAGGAAAAATAAAAAGGCATATGATACCTGGAGTGTGGATGCTCAGGACACATGACAGGAAACAAATCTATCCTTGAAGACTACAGAAAAGAACAAGGACCTCTTGTCATATTTGGAGGAGGAAAGACAGGTAGAACTAAAGGTTACGAAACCCTTGGTACAGGTTATTTAATCTTTAGAGATGTTGCGTATGTTAAAGGCTTAGAACACAACCTGTTGTCCATTAGTCAACTATGTGGTAAAAATTATGATGTGTCATTCACTTATGATAAATGCCAAGTGAAGGATAAGACAAGAAGTCAAATTACTAGGGGTAAGGAAAAAGAACATTTATGTAGTAGACTTTGATTCATCACAATCGGAACAAATAACATGTTTCTATACTGAAGAAGTTGAAGATACAAACTAGCTATGGCACAAAAAATTAGCTCATCTTAATTTCAAAACTGTAGCCAGATTATCCTCAGAAATCCTAGTAAGAGGACTCCCTCAAATAAAATTCAAAAAAGATAAACTATGCAGACGATGTTAGGAAGGAAAGCAGACACACAAGCTTTAGGCTAGAAGTCAAGTAGGTAATTGCAGTCTAGGTCAGATGAAAGTGAACAGACGGTTACGGATGAATGAAGATCGTGCAAGCCACCAGATGCAGACTATTACAGAGGACTTTGGATAAACAGCTAGTGCATTGATAAATAACAAAAGAACTCAAAGACTTCAGGATGAAGGATTGAGCATGCAGACGAGAACCAACATGGCAAGACATGAACTCAGTGAGATTTGAGTGCAGAGAAGGGTTGCAACAGAGATTGGGTGTAGACTAGGGTTGCAGTATGGGATGCAGATAAGGGTTGTAACAGAGACAGGGTGCATACTAGAAGTTGCAGCAGAGGTGATTGCCAGGGTGGGGTCAGAGGTTTGAAGTCAGTCAAGGGAGGATTTGAGTTAAAGTTGCAACGGCACGGATTCTGAGGATAGTGGACTGCGAGCATCAGGAATGAGATGGTGAGGAACACTAGTGGCACAGTGTCATTCCAGGAACAATGCGTTGTGGGCCATAGGTTCATTCTTGGAGCCTTTAAAAGGGAACCGGTGATGCTTATTGAGTAGAGTTGTTAAACTTGGATTGAAAAGCAAAGAGTGCAAAACAATCTAGCAATTGAAAGATTACTCCACAAAGCTAAGTTGTGAAGATACAGTCGAAAGTGCCACTAGTTTGTAGAAGAACAAAGTCTTGCAGCAAAGTCCAGAGTTTGGATTTGTGCAAAGCATCTAGGTTCCTTGTCTTTCATACAAGTTAGATAATTTATAAAAGAAAAGTCTCTTGTAAGTTCAAACAAGGAGATAGTGATACTAACCTCTTGGCTTGACTATACTGGTCACCAAGGGAAGACTAGACTAAGCTCTCGATCATCATTTGATATCGAGTGTCTGAACCAGTATAAATACTTTATTTATCTATTGCTTTCATTACATTGATATTTAGAATTGCTTCTAATAGATCATCACACCCAAAAATAGTTACCAATTTCTACTGTAGACTACTTGATTTAAAACAGTAAAACTAGCCAAAAATATTACTTTATCAGGGATCATGTGCAAAAAGATCACATTAAATTGGAATATATTCCTATAGAAAAACAAGTTGCAGACATTTTTACAAAACCTCTTGATGAGAGTAAATTTACTGAGTTTAGAGGAGAATTGGGAATACTTGATTAAAACAGTATGACTAGCAAAAAATGCTCTACTGCTCCACTGTATATATAGAATGTGGACTACCATTATTTATGCAGATGAGCATTATAACTCTACTACATCTGCTTACTTGGATGCAGACAAGATTCAATATTGCTATACTACAATTTATTTTTGGAAAGAATATTAACTTTACAAAAACCGTTTTGCACAAATCACGCAATGGTCAAAACAATTTGCTGACACTGTGTAACGACTATAAACTTCTAGCAACGATAATATTCTTTAGAGACTCTCTCTCATACTCTCTTTCTTACACTAAGCGCTCAAATTTTCTCTCTAATCGTGAACCCCATTACTTCAATCAAAAACCGAAAACCCTAACTTTTAATTTCCCTCAAGTTCAACTTTAAAACTCAACATCATTCAAACTCATTCTTCAAATTGGTCAAAACTCCATCAAATATCTCAAAGAAGAGTTCTAAGAGTCCTAAGTCGGATGATTCGAGCCCATCTAGAAGGATCCTACTCCAAACTGGAGTTGTGTTTGACTTCAGTAGCGTTCAAAATGAATCAGATGAAGTAAAGGAGGTTGCAGATCTTATTCAAGAAGCTGGACTCAAGAATTTCTGTGAGCAAACCAGCAAAATTTATGAAGAAGAGGTACTTGATCTTATCAACAAGGCAAAAGTGACAGACAACTTGCAATTAATCTCCTACACCCCTACTGCATCGTAGATAACCATCTACATCAAGCTTGATGACCTTGCTCAGACCTTCAACCTTTCCAATGAAGGATTAAGGATAATTCCACCTGAAACTGTAACAACAGGGAGGCATGCCATGCTTCCAGAAGACAAGTGGAATGAAAGTATAAGAACTATGAAGAAGTTCTTATCCAAACAACACAAACGACTCGCTGACATAGGCAAAAAAGTCATTCTTTCAAAGGAGTTAAGCAAAGATCAGATCACAACTGATCAGTAGGAGATCATGTGTGCTATTCTTACAGGAAATGTAGTCAATTGGGCACAATTGATCATGTATCAGATTGCAAAGGCTGTATAATCAAAATAGCCATTGTTTGGAAAGGTAATAACTATTCTTTTCAAACAGAAATTGTCTGAATCTGTGTGAAGATCGTGGGTCTTTATCTTTTCTGCAAGTTGTCAAGCTTGTAAAAAGAAGTTGTCTTGTAAGCTAAAAACAAGAAGATAGTGATACTAACTCTTGGCTTGACTACACTGGTCACCAAAGGAAGATTGGACTAAGCTCTTGTTTATCAATTAATAAAAAGTGTCTGAACTAGTATAAATACTGTGTCTCTTTAATTACTTGATAGTTAGAACTGTTAGAACTTAACCTTCACAGCCAAACAGAGACAAATTCTAAGAATTGGAATCACTATAGTAGACCTTGAACTGTTAACTGTAAACTGCCCAAGTTGTCTGCATTGAACAATGGTCTGCAAATTCATAATTCGCTATATAAAATTGTTAAAATTTGAATTAACCTATTCATCCCCCCTCTAGGTTATATATTGGTATTGATAGACTTCTAGCCTAAACAACCTAACAGTATTATGATTAATACATCTCATTTTTGTTACATTAATTTTTATACAATTGGAGGATTGCACATTCCTATCAGAGAATATTAACCACCAGGTGATGATGGGAATGATGGATATTGCCAACCACAACCTCATGCTCGTGATGATGATGATATCATCAATGAGGTTGCAAGGGAAAGTGTCCAGGAATAGACTATTCTAACTAAGACCACTGCACAAGAGTCCCCTACAGCAGAACAACCTGTAGAAGAGCAACCTAAAGAAGAGGAATTAGAAGCTCCCACTGAATTTCAAGAAGAAGGCTATGGAACAGAAGAATCTACTACAAAGATGCAAGTAGTGGTAGCTCAAGCAGGCTGAGGTTCATGAACCCACATAGGTTAACCAACCTACAGCTGAAGGCGCTACTGAAGCACGACTTGAGGTACTTCCTGAGATGCTAGCAGATGAAGAAACTCACGAAGAACATGAGGAAGAATTTACTACAGTGGAAAAGATAATGATAACCACATCAATAGTAGGATGTGATCTCTCAATACCTCACACTGTAGTTGAGACAAAGAATGCAGACGAGGCAGAACAATCCACCCCAACTCATCTTGCTTTACAAAATCTGTCTAATTTGCTGTTTATACCACCTTCCTTCTTTGGAAAGATACAAACACAAGTAGATCCACCTACCATACAAATTACAAAAGGCATGCAAAGAAGCAGTGCCTCTGCAGAGCAGACAACCCCTTCTTCTACAGTGCAGACCATGAAGGTAGCTTTCGATGATGATGTTCAGATTCTCTCAGTACAACCAAGACCATCTGCACAAAGACTACCCTCCTCCACTTTAGAGGATACTACAGACTATATATTGGGAAAATTAGACCAAGAACTCTACAACATGCACGAGTGGAACAGAGATTCCCTTCATGAGTTACTTGACAATCTACAACCGATAGCAGAGGAGTTTGAACAAGAAAGAAAATCCAAACTCAGGGATTTGAGGTCCTTTGTACATCTCTTGACAAGATAACAACAGGGATTGTCGATCAAATACAGAGAGCAAATGCCCTCAATCTCCAACAATACAGGTTAAGCTGCTCAAATCTCAATAAATTCAAAAGCCAACACAAAGCAGATCTCAGAAGAATGGCAAAGGAACTATAAATCACTCAAAAAGGAAATGCAAACAACAAGGAAATAGCTTGATGAAACCCTACGCATCAATGACACCAAGTTTGGACTCCTTGAAACCAAGCTTGAAGTCATTCAGAAGAACATTTTCTCTGAACTTCAGGCTATGCGAACTGCCATAGAAACTCTTACCTCCACCCTAAATGCAAACAAAAAGGGGGAAAAGGAAGCTGCAGAAGAAGTACAAAGGACTCCTGTATCAGAGCAGCAGAAGACCTTGGCTGAAACTCATGGGCAGAAATTTTCTAGAACCAAGAGGAGACATTCCTCCAACACGGAAAGGTTTGCTAAAAGACACAAATATCATAGAGAACTATCTTATGATGAACGCAAATGACACAGAGATTTAAAAGAAAGATCCAAAAAGCACAGAAAAAAATCAGAGAAAGAACACAAGCATAAACGCAGCAAAGGAAAGAAGCATCAAAGATAAGTTTAAAATCTCTACTGCTCTTTCTTTCAAGTTCTTTATGTTTTTTGTTTGTAAAACGAAAAACAATGTAATTTTTCAGAACAAGAAAAGTTGTAATCTTATTGTTTTATATAGGAGTTTTTGTGAGCATCAATTTAGGGGGAGATTGATAAAAATGTACATTGCCTCCAATTGTATAGAAATTGATGTAACAAATCTGAGATGTATTAATCATAATGGAGCTAGGTTTTTTAGGGTAGAAGTCAAGTAGGTAGTTACAGCTGATGAAGAGCAGACAGCTGGAGATGATGAAGATCAGATGAGCCACCAGATTCAGACTATTACAGAGGGCTTTGGATAAACAACTAAGGCATTGATGAACAACAAAAGAACTTCAAAGTCTTCAGGATCTAG
>LIEC01008640.1:0-10261 GCA_001925005.1 Drosera capensis | reverse complement strand
TTGTCTACTTGAAAAGATGCAGCACCTGTGCCACATTATTTTGTTTGGAGTTGTCTTGTATTTGTAATATCTTTTTAAATTTGATACAGCCGGCCTGACAGAGCAGATAAAGCTTGACCGGTATCTGCATCCGCACTTTCGCTATTACATGAGGGAGGTCAGGACCGTTGTCTACTCCCAGTTCTTGGAGTCGTATAAGAGTGTTACCATTGATGCTATGGCAAGGGCATTTGGAGTATCAGTTGACTTCATCGATCAGTAAGTCTGTTATATTATCCAGTTGTCTCCTTTTAAGTATGTTGGTTCCATTGGCATTAACGTATTTGATGGTTACACCAGTGAACTGTCCCGCTTCATTGCTGCCGGGAGGCTGCACTGCAAGATTGATAAAGTGGCGGGTGTTTTGGAGACGAATCGTCCGGATGCGAAGAATGCACTGTATCAAGCTACAATCAAGCAAGGGGATTTCTTGCTCAACAGGATTCAAAAGTTGTCACGAGTGATAGATTTGTGAAGTGGGTAGCGAAGTGGATTCTAGCAGATCTTGATTATCAGATTAATGGCCAGGGTTCTCTGTCTGTCGTGGAACTCTTGATGCTTCATTGGAAGTGAACTATTATGCTCTTGAGTTGGTTTTTTTCTTTAATACCATCATTTAGCAGGTGGATGAAATGTACTGAGAAGTTTGTGATGAAGGGTGTGGTCTGATGGTGGTGTTTAGTCTTTTTTTTCTTTTGACAGGTTAACATTAAAAGAACTGTCATGTGATCTCACTTTGGGATTGTCCTATTTTCCGATTTTCCAATGGAACATGCATTTCAATTACTATTCATTTGTAAGTTAAAATATAATATGAATGGCAGTATGATTGATCTGCATCAGGAATCAAACATGAACCGGAAGGGTTCAACTAACGTCTACATTAAGAATGTCAAATACTGCCAATTTGTAAGAGGTATTTTGTTCTTCATGGATCTCACTATGATATTAAGTTTCATGTTAGCATCGTAAATCACTGGCAATTGTTTCATGTGGGATTAATTGAAAATCAGTCATCTCAAAGATACAAGAGCTCGTTTGATTGATCCCAAGAATGTGATAAACTTGATAAAATATGAGTGAAATGGTAGACGTAGCTGGTTTCTGTTCAGAACATAATCCGTTCTGATCCTTGAAAAATAGAGCGAGAGGATGATGACAGCAGTGTGCGGAGGATTGGCTGCTCCCTGCGTCATCTTTCCGGCATGTTCCACCACCCACAAACCCCAAAACAACAGCCATCATCTCCTCCGAAACCACCACCACCGCCTCAACTTATCCGCATTTTCCCACTCACAATCCCATCGTTATAATCGCCCACTATTAGTTTCGAGTGAGAAACCTCCTCTCTCGCATAGCAAAACCACTCATGTTGTCCTCCCCCGCGTCGTCGCTTCCCTGGTACGATTCTTCTCCTTTCTTCTTTGCTCTAACCACCCATTTGAATTCCGACTAGTATTTTCAAGGATGGTTATTTCATTTGCAGGAGCAAGTCGAGAAGAGTTACATTATGGTCAAACCTGATGGTGTGCAGCGCGGTCTTGTAAGCCTTTGTGAATTCATTCTTGGTTATCTATCTTGTGTGTTTTGTTTTATTTTTACTGGGTGTGTGTTTGATTGATTGGACTTTGTGGCGTAGGTTGGAGAGGTCATTTCTAGGTTTGAGAAGAAGGGTTTCAAGTTGATTGGACTCAAACTCTTCCACTGCCCCAAACAACTAGCCGAGGTTTGCTTTATAAAAATAAAAAATAAAATAAAATTACTCCATTCAATTTCTCATCCATGTTCTATGTGATTGGTGATTCAAGTTCTTGTTTTCTGCTGTTGAATCATGTTAAGCAATCTGTAGTGTCCAGGAGTGAAGATTAGACTTGTGTATGAATAGTTACTTGCCTGGTAGCTAGATTTGTGGCGGGGCAACTGGGAGTTGTAGGAAAATTCAGTTGCTGGGAAGTCGCTTAAATGCAGAAGAAGCAGTCAGATGTCAACTTCGAAATTAGAGCCTAACAGATTTAGCTCATAGCTTTTGTTCGTAGAATGTGACGGCATCTGTTCATAACCATACCAGTACAACAGAAATTAAAAGGCCTCGGAAGGGATTGCATACCTGTGAAAAGTATGATGTTAGCAAGCTCGACAATTTGTTTTCCTCACTGTCTAATGTTTATGTAGGAGCATTACAAGGATCTCAAGTCCAAACCTTTTTTCCCTATGCTGACGGAATACATCACTTCAGGCCCTGTTGTCTGCATGGTAATCTTCCCGCAGCTTTCATATTGCTTATGAGATAGGACGTTCTTGAATTCATCGGTGTATCTATGTTGAAAGTTAATGGTATCTTAGGCCTGGGAGGGTGTTGGAGTAGTTGCATCTGCTCGTAAGCTAATAGGGTCGACCAATCCTCTTCAAGCGGAACCTGGGACGATCAGAGGAGATCTTGCTGTCCAAACTGGAAGGTTTGTCTTCTCGTGCTTTCACATCTAACACAATTTGTTTTAGGAGATCAATGCGTAATTGAGACTAATGTTTTAGTTGTCCAACAGTTTTCTGAGTATGGTCTTGATGAAATTGCATTTACAGGAATGTAGTTCATGGAAGTGACAGCCCTGAAAATGGAGAGCGTGAAATAGGTATCCAAATGTTCTGTACTGCATTTATATCTAGTCATTCTTTTGGATATGTGGCTGTAGATCAAATTTTAAGATCACTTATATCTTCTTTAGACAATTAAGCTGAATTGAAATTAGGCTGATGAAACATATCAGAAGCAATTCAATTGAGATCTACTACGAAGATACAACAGAAAAATGAAGTGGCGATGCTGTGACCTGAGCCTATAGGCTTTCTGGATTAAGGGGTCAATTACTTTCATTTGCTCAATGAACGAGATATGACCTCAGTCACAGAAACTATCTAGCATTTGCTGTCCACCGTCGAAGCATGCCTCTGATGGTTGAACTTCTTGGCAGGTCTTTGGTTCAAGGAAGGTGAACTATGCGAGTGGGCACCAGCTCAGGCGCCATGGCTGAGGGAGTAATATATCGAAGCAAATGCATAAATTTTACAGAACATTAATTTAGGCATGTTTCAGGATGCTTGATGATGTGACCATGGTTTTGATGCCATACCCTATATGGAGTACTGTTGGCATGAGGTTTTCTTTGTTGATACTGTTAACTCTCGCGGGAGCAGTCATGTATTGCGGTTTCTATTTCACTTCAGAAAAATTGTTGCGTTATGTGGCTCGATGTTTGAAGTTGTCCTTTCTTCAGAAGATGCATGTTGATAGAAAGATCATTCTGGCTAAGCATCCTTATCCATCATAAGCTGTTCCTAATCTATAACTGCATTTCAGTTTCCTTCATATCCAGTTTCCTGCATTATTATTTTTTTCCCCCTAACCTGCCATAGCTGATTTATCTACAGTTCACAATTTTTATTCAAGTTCCAAGTCTATACAGGAAAAAATCGTGTTTAACAGAGCCTTAGGTAATAAATCACGAGCTTGCAGGATTCACAATAATCATGTGTCACGCTCTATGCATGTGAGGAGTTGAGGTATGGGCCATGAGCTTGAGATCGATTCGTTAAGCTATCCTGATTGGACCAATTACTCTGAAACAGATTCGATATTTCAATAACAAAGCAAAGCTACTACAAGGATACATAACCAAGAGAGATTGGCAAGCGCTTGGTGTGTCAAGTATAAAGATAAGAAGAGGGGGCACAAGCAATGCAAGCGAGGAGCAGAATTGCAGAGGAAGCGCCATCGTCGTCATGGCTGGAGCTGCTTCTCTTGAACTTTGGCACTTTGCCTTTGTTGCATTGCATGATTTGTGTTTGCTGTTTTTGATGCTGGTGTTGTTGGTGACATTTGCTCTCTTTGCTTGCACCATTGGCTACTTGCTTTTGCCTTCTCTTCATTGCTTCCTCAACTTTCGACACCATTTTTGGAATTGCGAGATTGTTGATGTGAAGCACCAACATGTGCTACCTTCTTATTTATAGGCAGTGGAGTGGTGATCCAAAAAAATTACAAGCCAAGAGTTGGGCATGCAAAATTGAAAATATGGGTGTTTGCAGTCGTTTGTTGATGATGAATAAATCTACGGGGATTTTCATGTGCAAAGCCATGTGAGCATGTGTCCAATATGTCTGCGGCTTGTCCTCATATGAACTTGACCCTATCCATCGGATCACCAAGCATTTTAACGTTACCTCAAATTTTTTTCCTCTGATTCCTACCTTTTGTCTGAAATTATTAGCATGTTACCAATTATTGTAAAAGTGTGCACATGTTAATTGCTGTTGTTGGTAACCAACTGTGGCATGCATGTTAGTGTTTTTAAGAGTGCCATGTTACCATTGTAAGTATCACATGTTAATTGGAATCATATAAAAGTATGTGATTCTGTTACCGTTCAGATTACCTAGTTCGATCTCAGACTTGCTTATACTAGATGGCTTTGCTGGCAACAGGATCATATGAAGTGTAGATCTCTTGTAACGGGATTCGGATGACTGACTTCGTGTCAAACTAGCTTCTCGTGATGCGACATCCGAACGATTGTCGGAATTGTGCATAAGTGGTCATATCTATAACATCGTCATAAAGTATGAAGCACATGAGCAAAACACGTCACAAATTAAGAACCATGGTACATGTGGGTTGATCCAAAGATATACTACATCAATATACAGTAATGAAAGAAAAGAACGGTATGATCTTGGATGTTACACTATCATCACAACCATGCACTAAGTCTAATCACATATCTCCAAATGCTGATACAAGAAATAGCTTTCACGATTACAGAATACACTCTTAATTGCTTATGAGGTATGACAGACATGGAGCATTACTAGGACTCGTTGATGAGGCTATTGTCAAACCAATCTAACGTTATCTCTTTTTGAATCTTTATAACAGATATAACATGTTGACTCAATTGATAAGATTTATTATTATCAATCACTCATATTATTCTTGAGCTCTTATGGTGCTAACAGTGGTTTGTAGGTGTGTGGTTGTCCTATACTCGACCTTAACGAATGATACAAGAATCTGATACTCTTTAGCACATGCAATTCATTAAGATTTGCCATACACATAATTTGCATAAGAATATGAATTGGTTGAATGACAAAGATTGACAGGGATATACATATAGGATCAGGTGTAGTTATCATGATGCATGGGCATCTCAATTCGGTGGACAACCCATGCCTCTGCATACTACTAGCTACTAGCTTATAAGAAGTCTTGAAAAGGACCCGAGCATTATCCATGGGAACACCAAGATGGACTGAAGATTGTAGCTTCCATGTTTGTCTTCATAAACACAGAAAGGGACAAGTCATATAATGAGAAATTAAAGGCATCGTTTGAGGCCACAATATTTCTTGAAACATGACCAAGGACAGCCATCTCTATCTTGGGGGCAAAAGGCATATATGTTAGCATAACATGCCATCGTTCGTATACAACCATTTTGAACATGGTTTGACCCTTTTTCCACATCCGGATTTGGGAGAGTCGGTCTCGAAGATCTCGATCGCATAGACAATGCATGGAACACATTGTTCCACATCTATATGAGGTAGTATGGTTCGGGCTCGTATCTTTAGAGTAGAGATTTTTGTCACTGGGTCTTCATGCGTCGTGAATTCATCCTTCTGGTTAAACTTGTCGGGATTCGAAGATAGAGTCGAGATTATTATTTGAGCTCAACAGTGAACACCCTATGCTTTGTCCCCAATTGCTTTTATATTCAAAAGGTAATCATTGGACTCGATACAAATTGATGATAATAGAGAATCCAACAAACGACTGTTATGTTAGGTGCCTAATCATTATGGTTTCTCTACGGTACTCTGGCTTTACAACTTGGATTTTTGTCTTCCCTCGAAGTCGAAGCTGGTTGGGGTGTTATTGGGGTAGTATTGTCTTTTATGGCTCTATGAGAATTTGTCGGCCACCTAGCTAGTTGAGACAATGTTATGGCGAGACACGAGAGTGACACTGGGAATGTGATATCATATGACTATCAATGGTAACATTCATAGCAAGCCATGTTAAAGAAAACTACAAGACACAATCATGCATGATACCGGAGGAATATATGTTAGAGGATCACTTCACAAAGCAGACACAATATCTAGCTAGATTGCTACGACAGCATAAGCATTCAGAGTGAGCATATCGCCTCCGTTCCTACTTTTTTTTTTTTTATATTTTTTAATAGTATGATCAAAGACAGATTCAAACAATGTTTGACATCACCTGATGTTAACTTCCAATACGGTCCACAAGTAACAGCTGATTGTAATCACTCGTCCGGGAAAGGAGAGCTCCTGAACTATTTCACTGGCCAGTGAGCACATTCACCAACTAATAATCAACCATGAAAACGAGTATTATTGATTGTCTACATTCTCAACCTGTCCAGTGCATACGTCCCTCAAAGGAAGAGCCATAGGACTACATTCAAACACCTGTTCCGAGCCAATCAAGTTATCCATGAAACGTTCCAAAGGCCTCAACTTTGCAAGAACCTGCACTCTCTCTCTCTGATAAAATGATTTGCAATGAGCCCTCCTACATCACCATCCCTCCATCTATCGTCAAAACCTGAAATAAGTCAATGACGTCAAAATTCAACTCAAAAGAACAAGCACGCTACGTGTGCCGCACTAACAACTCCAATACACAATGATTATGCAAAACCGTTTTATTTATACCTGTCCAGTGATGTAGCCAGCTGCAGGGTGAAGAGCCAAAAATTCCACCAATCCAGCAACTTCCTCAGGTTTACCATAACGTCCTGCAAATATTAATAACATCAACTAGGTAGGAATCCAATACATAGGAGCTTATGAAAGAACGATTCAAGTGTTTGTCAAACACATCAGAAATGACGTGTGGTTGGAACTTAGATCATCATGTTGATCACTACTTCCATGTTGATAGATTCAACCTGAATCTGGGGATCATGGCCCACGGGCTACCTTATGTACCTCTGCGCTTACCCAGGACACAAGCAAATACTAACAGCAAGTGCAATTTTCATGTGATAAAAATAACCTGTGTCATGGCTGGGGAGCATAACAAGTAAAGACTAGACATATTTTGAGTGTGAAGCATGGATTCATTCCACACAACGAAGGGAAATTTACTTCGATGACCAGATTAAGATGCCTGAACCTACATCAACACAGCTAGAGTCAGTTCGATGTCTTCCAACCTCAACCCTCCTGTATAAATCTCCCGTCGTAATTCTACGAAAATTTAACATTGCAAATTAACAACCCAATCTTTCGCCCCCTCAACTTTTCCGGTCTTAGACGAACTATCATTCCTGCCAGGATAGAACACTAATGGAGTTCCGAAAAAATCCCCAACCCCCGGATGAATTTTGTGTAGTGAATAACCGAATAAGATACCATAAGCATGACTCCCTCATTCTGCTGGCTGGCCAACTGAGATTTAACAGTTTTTGGATCGGTCGGACTGGGAACCCAGTAACTGAACTATGTGGTGAAACATGGGATCAGAAGCTTGTTGGCATGACACCAAATTGCTCAGAAGGAGCATGAAGGCTACAGGCTACCACAAAATAATGCATGCTATAATGATAGTCACTATAAATGCTGGCCATACATCAAGAGAAATTTGCACCTGATAGATCACTAACCTAAAGGGATGTTTTCCAGAAATTTCTTCTCTATATCTTCTCCAAGCTTCGATGTCATATCAGATTCTATAAATCCAGGAGCCACAGCATTCACCTATAGACAACAGACCCATATCAGATAATGCAAGAAGCAGGTATTATGCACTGAGCAGATGACCTTTACCTACTAATGAATACAGCAGGAGATTAGTAATTTTGATACAGCGATTTCACCAGCATGAAGACAAAACATCGAATACTTACTGTAATATTCCTGCTTGCATACTCCTTTGCAACAGTTTTTGTCAATCCAATAACTCCAGCTTTTGCAGCACTGTAGTTGGCTTGCCCAGGATTACCAACAAGACCAACAATAGATGCTATATTAATTATTCTTCCCTGTAAATCAAAAGTAAACCAAGAAAAAGTTAAATCTTGAGCAGGATAGTCGTTCAGACGAGTCGCTTAATATTCCCCATCATGTCTTTCCAATATGGCAAAAAGTTTTTATCAAATGCAAATATAAGTTAATTGGATAATGCCATAGACCATCACCTCTACGGTCTCTTTCAAGTTTTGACATTCATTTCAGGATTAGTTAATGTCAGCAGGTGGGAAATAAGCAAATTGCTATATCTTAATCTCTTCTCAACTAAAGATTTTTGTGGTTTTACATGCTCACGTGCACACACTGATGCTTGTTAGAAAAGAGATACCACAAGAATATCCCTAGTATCCTTCATATTACTTACTGATCCCCCCAACCACAAAGGTCATAACCGTTTGGTTGGCAAGAATCCTAAGGAATCCAACCTCAGAAATACACTAAAGGCAATTCATCATAAGCTTAAAGGGAATAAAGGATGAACAGAGATAAACAAGAAAAAGAAAGTTTAAATGCGCCTTTCTTTTCTTCATCATATGCTTTGCGGCAGCCTGACAAAAAAGATAGAAAAAAAGAGGGTCTTAGGTGGAGGAAAAAAAAACCAAAAAAAAAAAAAACCCGGCATATCAGTTAATGGTGACCGCACAAACCTGTGTGCAAAGGAACACTCCAGTTAGATTCAAATCAATAACCTCCTGCCACAATGATTTTTTCATTCGCATCAACAACGTATCCCGAGTGATACCTGATTTCAGCAGAATAAAGTAAGCTGAATCCCATTAGGGATAAAAGAACGATGATGCTTTGAATTTTCCCTAACCTGCATTATTTACCAACACATCAACTGTTCCCCATGTGTCCACTGCCTAAACATGGAAAACTCAAATAAAGCCCACTGGAGAAGACAGTTCAACAAGGTAATCCAACATTACATGGAACTCACTGTTTTAATCATTGAGTCAACATCATCTTCTTTAGACACATCACCTTTAAAAGTAAGAGCTTCGCCACCAGATGCCTCAATCTGCAAGTGAAAGTCATCACCTTATGGATTCTATTTCACAAATGCACTTATGTCCCCACTGTTCCCACATGAATCCCAAATTCTCAACGGACGAATGAAGAGCCAAAAGACAGCTATGAAATAACTTTATTTACGCAATTAGATGAGATCGTGGTAGCACATCAAAGAATGATCACACATGAGAAATGGTAAATCATTCGTCCAGTGATCAACCAGGCAGGGACTGAGCAAGCTTCTAACACTGAAACTGGTCTCATCATCATTCATGAAAGTTAAGATTTGGCACAGCTGATGCTTAACATTCCACAACTTATTTACATAACAATTGGTAAGCAGGATGTTCACCTCTGTGGATACTTCTTCTGCCTCCTTTGATGACCTAGCATAATTTACAAGAACCTGCAGCAAACAACATACATTCTCTCCAAGTGAACATGGGCAGCACAATCTTTCAACTCTGTTACAAGCTCAACAGAAAAACATAAAACCATGAGAAATCAGCATTGCTGAAAGATCAAAGAGGTAAAACCCTACATCACCACCACAGACCACACACTCAATAATGTAAAATCACATTAAACCCAATAAATAATAAAGAAATACTACCTTGCAACCAGCCTTGCCCAGAGACAAGGCTATGGCTCTTCCGATTCCTCTTGAAGCTCCAGTGACAACGACAACAGGAGCTTCTTTGGCAGGGGCTACATCAACACTTGGTTGTTCAATAGTTGCCACATGAGTTTTAACACCTACCATAGGAAAAGTACTAAACATGATAATTGAAAATTGGCATGGTGCACTAACACAAAGTTAACAAATATGGTCAATACATTGCAACGAACAGCAATAATGCAAAGCTTCCAGGTACAAGCAAGCATATTTGTCGTCATACAATTTCAAGCATAAGGCCAAAGACTTAAAAAATAAACTTAGGTCCAAATTCCTTGTAATCCAAATATCACTTATCTTTTTTGAAATCTACCCAAGCGATCCTTATTTAGACACAGTTCATCTAGGCTTCTAAGCTGGTGAAATAATTAGAACCCTAAAACCAATGATAGTGCAAACAAGATGAGATGGATAACAAATCCATAAAATAAAACCACACGGTTCATATCTACTCAACTCCAAGAGAACCCA
>LIEC01008639.1:0-12309 GCA_001925005.1 Drosera capensis | reverse complement strand
CCCCCCCCCGAGTTAAATTTCCATACATAGAAAAAAGGCATATGCTCTGGAAATCTCTCAACCAACCACATCCATGGCGGTAGGCTGTGGCCACTGAGAACACAACACTAGAGAGAGGGGGCACTTCACCATACCACCTTTTCTTCATCACCATGCCCACACTCTCCCTCACCTTCTTAACCCCTCTCTGCCTCTCCCTCTCTTCCCCTTCATCATCATCATCATCATCAACCCCTCTTCATCATCATCCCCAATTTCACCACAAACCCTTCACAGTATCATGTTGTTCCTCCCTAAAACAATCCAACAAGCAACATCAACCTCATCAGCGCACAATCCAAGACCCCGCCTTCTCGGGTACCCCACAAATACTGCTCAATCAGAACCCAAAAGGCGAATTCGACGAACCCGAAAGCCCCAACAATGGAGGAGATGATGATGATGAAAAGGAGGAGAAGGGAGAAGCCGGATTGGGATTGGGATTGGGATTAGGGGGGGATGGTGGTGATGGTGGTGGGGCGGTGAAGGGGACGATATTGGCAGGGGTGTTGTTGGTTGGGGTTGTGGGTGGGTTTGGGGCTCTTGGGTATGCTTATAGGGATCAACTCAACGAGTTCTTGACCCAGTTTTCCACCGTCATCGAGGGTAATTAATTGATCCTCGATTAGTTTGGTGTTGTGTTGATTAGAATTCGATTCGATTGTTTGTTTGTTTAGGGAACGTGATTGGGTAGTGTAGGGTGCTAGTCAGGTGATGATGGGATCATCGGATGGATGTGTTGCAAATATGTATGAGTTGGTTATCCCGTTGATTGTATGGATAAAAATATTGTGATATAAAGGGTCCGTTGACAATAGTTGACGCACATCGGGAGGATGAAAAATCAAAAAGTGCACAGATCTATTATTGTGAATTGGTTTTGAGTTGAAATCCATGGATTTAATAAAATCCACCAATAGCCATTCTTTTAGCTTCTGAATTGAGATATAAACTCTTGCATATATTACATGGTGTACTACATCTCTTCGAGCATATATTGGGTCCTGTTTATACGTGGTGCTACTCAGGCTTTCCCCTCGGGATCCTAATCCAGATGTTACTAATGTTGATATTACAAATGAAAGATTATTGTTGCTGTAGTTCACTACAATTTCCTTCTCCAAGCTGAACAATGTCCAATGTAGTTTCCGTGTTTGATCATTTTTTACTTGCTGTGGTGAACTATTGCATGTTTGCGTGTGTTCTCATGGGATGATTTCTGTGCCTTGATAGGTTATGGTCCGGCAGGATATGCTCTTTTTGTTGCGGTTTATGCAGGATTAGAAGTATACTCCTGTCTCCTCCTTCAATTTGGTGATATCTTATTTGTAGAATAGGGTTTTTATGTTCTGATCGAAGGGCATTCCTTGATATATTATCCTCTTAGGTTCTCGCGTTACCAGCAATTCCATTGACGATGTCCGCAGGTCTTCTTTTCGGCTCCTTTACCGGAACCATTATCGTCTCCATTGGTGGAACAGTGAGTGCATTTTCACTTTGGTTGAATGGTTTCATATTGTCCTCAGATTGTCATTACTGGTTCTCAGAGCTCTGTTTGCGATCTCTCTTTTGCAGTTGGCTGCAAGTATTGCATTCCTAATAGCAAGATACCTTGCCCGTGATCGCATCTTGAAAATGGTCAAAGGAAACAAGAAGTTCCTTGCCATTGACAAAGCAATTGGAGAAAATGGTTTTAGAGTTGTGACACTCCTTCGCTTGAGCCCATTGCTTCCTTTTTCTCTCGGGAATTACTTGTATGGATTGACGTCTGTAGAGTTCGTTCCTTATGTCTTGGGAAGGTTAACTTCCTTTTCCCTTGCTTGTTGCAGCTAGGTGTTTCGTCTTATTTTAATGTAGCTCTACGTTGCCTTTCTGTTCCCATTTGATTGTCCGAGATATGCTTTCTGGCTTACATTCGCCGCCCACCCCACCCCCCACCCCCCTCTTTCAGCTTGGTAGTTATCAGAAGGTGTCAACAGTATATATGATTGAGGTTCATTTGTTCTTGATTTTCAAAGTGAGGCTCTTTCCGTGGCTTACATATTCCCCTCCACTTCACTGTCTTGGCTTTAACGTGAGTCCCTCCTTATATTGCCATATACGGTTGCTTTGATCCCTGGTTATACTTCAATTCTACATGTTTACAAAAAACATGCCACTTCTAGATACTAACATAGTGAACTGTCTATACCATGCAGTTGGTTAGGCATGCTTCCAGGGACATGGGCGTATGTTAGTGCCGGAGCTTTTGGCCGGGCAATCATTGTGAGTGCCTTCACTCTAGTCATTCTTTGTGCTTTAACATCACAATTATATCCTGTTTGTATTTTCAAGTTTTATTCGACAGAGGACACTACTCATAGCATAGGAGAATGGCATGTCATCGTATATATCCTTGTACCCTGTATAGTGGGATAAGTGCTTGGTTTGATGCGAGGAAGTGATAGGTTTTGTCTTGAGAAATTAATTGTTCTAGCTGGTGGAGGCATGCTCATGATCATAGTCACCCACTAGAAAATATCATAGGGGTTGCCTCGACTCTCGGTATAATAACATTGTGTGCGCTTTGCAAACATTTGGAAATAAAAGTTTGAAGAAAAAAAAGGTTTCATCATGAGTTAGGTTAGCTCGAGGATAGCTTTAGCATTGATGGCGTTTCATGTACTTCGCCGCATTTCAGCAGGAAGAATCCGAAGTTGGTCTACCAGGAGGACCTGGTCAGCTACTTACCCTTGGCTTGGGATTATTGGTAACAGTGCTCGCAGCATCTTATGTGACCAAACTTGCAAAGGTAAATATCTGCAGGATACTTCTATCATATATTGGAGATTCTAAATAGTGTAATGGTCTGTGTTGGTTTGTTCGATAAGGTTGAAGAACAAATCGAGAGAGTTGGAAGTAATTCTTATTGGGAACTTTATACGTTCGTGTATTTGCAGGATGCAGTAAAGGATATTGAGTAAGCATGGTGCCACCAGCTTGTAAAGGAACACGATGTTCGTTGTTGTGTATGATATACCTGTGCAGGGTTAATTGTTGACAGATCTTCAATTGTATATGCGACGTAAAGGGAGTGAGTAGTGTGTTCAAAACATGGCAAGGGGATTCAGCTTATGGAAACATACTAATCATTCAAATTTTCCGTCACATAAAATAGTTTGTCAATACCACTTCATTTTAACTACAGTTCCTCGTTCTAATCTCATTATTCAACCACGGTTCTGGATCATCTTTCAGATGTTGATATCCATTTCCATTGGCGGATTTCTGGTTTATGGAAATGCTAAATCTTGTACTGTATTGTGATACATATATGGATGCTGCAGAAGGAAACCATCGCCGGCACGAGCATTGCAGTTTGATCAATCTAGATCTCTCGTTGAGTGATGTGTACATGCATTATTCCCTGTCTATTACGCTCAAAAACAGCTCCTTGTCGCCTTCAAGAACAAGGTTATCTTGGACTTCATGCTTCTAGTATCCAACATCTACCTTCAAATGATATTTAACTTGGTGCTTGAAACTCACTCTAAACAGTACCACCTGGTAAATTGATAACATGAGGAGATTTCTAGGTCACGGAGGCGCATATCAACAAGCCAGTCGACGAACAAAATTCAAGAATTAGTAATGAAAGTACACCAGATTGTTTGAATCAATATCCGAGGATCAAGTTTGCTCATGGGATATGATGTATCTCAGCCAAAAGCATCTCCTATAGGACGTCTAGTCAGAAATCAAGGCGCAGCACTCTTATCCTGTAACAATGGTATCTATGCCTCCTGCTTTACATCTTTCGCCTCCTCATGATCCCCGGCAACATCTGATGCATCTGCCCGTTTCTCCTCGCCACCTGATTCATCCACCTCAGCATCCGACTTACCGACATTCTCTGAGCCTACCCTTTTCGCATCACCAACTGATTCATGCACCTCCGCATCTGACTTACCGACATTCACTGAACCTTCCCCTTTCCCCTCACCACCTGATTCATCCACCTCAGCATCCGGCTTACTGCCTTTATCCGAATTGTCGAGACTCATTATGGAGACCAGATCTGTTGTTGTATCCGCTGTCACGTGTGTTTTTGTCCAGAACATTGGCATCCTCTTGTCGTCTTCTTTCATCCTCTCAGCATACTTCTGAATGTCGAATTTCTCAGTGTTGTTTCCTCCGAAACAGGATTCCAGGCAGTCCATGTCGAACAGCTCCTCCAGTATCTTCATTGAATCGGCATTGTTGGGGTAGACAAACTTGACCTTATTTCTGGTTTTGTGTTCCAAGAAGGGCTTTACCACCTGAAATATTAGGCAGTAGTTTGAGGTGGAAATAATGTGTCAGAAGCGCTTTTAAACGATTTTACACACTTAACAACAAAGTTATTTCAACAAGCTGCAGTTCGGAAGATATGACTTAAGAGAGTAATGATAACTGAAAACAGTCATCCATACGAAGCGGTATATTTTATCACCAATATATCGGAAAGTAGACATGCTGTTTCAACCTCGATATGCATGACCTTCTGACACTTTCGTCTCATATCACATCACACCACATACAGATACATTAAGCAAACAGAACATACACTAACGGAGTTAAATGATCAGAGGATATGGAAAAACGTACCGGCCAAAATTTTTCAAAAATTTTCGGTGGGTTGAACATGATGGCAACAGACAACCTTTCTGGATAATGTTCTTGCAGAACATGAGCTGTGTCCCTCGTCACTGCCACTGATATATTCTTCAAACTGAAGTCATCAAAATCAATGAGCCAGACCATCTGCTCCTGGTTCACTGGCAAGTTCATGATCGCATTTTCCATGCAGTAGACGAAGTATTTTATTTGATTTTTTGTCGAGCTTGTGTTCTGCAGTGAGAAAAGCGGAATCAAAGAGTTATAAGGCATATGCAAAAGATCTCTGAGGTGAGCATATTACTCAACCACACAAACATTGGAGTCAACTCTAAAGGGGAAAAAAACAGCCAAGGGCCGAAACGCTGAAAAAGAAAAAGAGCCAGTAAATTTGGCTGAAAGAACTCTCTGACCTACACCGAACAAGATCACATGCCTTGATTCGTAAACTGGAAGTTCTAGAGTTCACCTAGTGAAAATGGATATGAAGACAATTAAAAAACCACAACACGACAGCAATTTACATGAAAAAGACTCGCGGTGAGGCGCAGAAGAAGTTATAAGCATAGCAGGGATTTCAGGTTTATATTGTAGAGAACATACTGATGCACAAACTCAATGCAGGAATGAATATCAAAATGGAAATGAAGCCACCAAAAAATCTATAGACCTATATAGTCACTCCAACTTAGTACAGACTACAAAAGGGCTTAATTCAGCTTATTACTATAGACAGCCGATCTAACATCATGTCGGATCTCCCTGACAATATCGATTGCCAATTTGACAGGCCAAAGGAAAAAAGATAGAGAAGGCCATACCAGGAAGAATGTAACAACTTAAAATGATTCATCTGTGGGCATGTAATAGGATTATTTCAATCAAACCTGACGAGATGGTCGCAGGACCAAAACAGTTCTCCCTTGCTTGTCAACAAAATTTGACCGATATATCTTTCCCGTGTCTGCTTCTTGAGCGACATCTTCCTAAACCATAGGCAAAATTAACAGATCAGGATGCAAACGAGGGATTATACTCACAGCACTCATCATCTGAATAAGGTTACAGCTAAAGCTTATGAGCTGCCAAGTTAATCTATCATGGAACAAATCAACACCAAATTGTCATAATTAATTGCATAGTAAAATTAATTAATATAGTTCTTCCTGCATATTGCATAGTGCCAGTAACAGCAGTTAGCAACATTCAACCTAAGAAAAAGCAAACGAGTTTCGCCCAATATGACAAGAACTAATTGGTTGGGAAGTAGCAACAAGGCTTCTAGTTCAGCTTTGACCCATCTGATACGGAAGATGGAACATTATTTGCAAATTTCAGTATAAAATCAAGGTTGCGCTTCTTTAACAAAAAAAAAATTAAAAAAAATGAAGAATCCTGAGGAACACGAACATAAGAGACAAAAATAGCTAGCGAAGCACATAAAAGGCAGCATGAAGATAATCGTAACTGCAAACACTTCATGGAAACACAACCAAGAGCATATTCATACCCATTGGATTTCTTCAGGTTTGTACTCTGACCTCCATTTCAGAGTTTCCTTCAGCATTTTCACAGCTTTCTTAACATGCCAATTCCGAGCCCGCAAGTACCTTGAAATCGCTGCATCGGTACAGAATATAGACTGCTTCTCTGGCAATGGACCTAAGACATCCTTGACCTCTCTAATCTGCAATCATTCATGCAGATTAGGTTTTTGGTACTAGTAACCCTTTAGCTTTGATCCAATTAGTTTATGCTTTTATCACAAATTCACTAACAAATGGGCGATGAGCATACCTTTCTCAGCTTCTCTTGAAGATCTTCGTCAACCTTTGATGCAGGTTTCTTTGTGTCTGTACTCATCATGTAAATGAGTAAGTCCCTACTGATCACCCTGCCAACACAGAAACAACTTCAGAACGGCTTTGAGAAGTAAAAGTCCAAGTTGTATTTGTTGACAGTAAAATAAAGGTCAAGTCAGCATCCCCTTTTCAATAGGTGACTATAACATAAGCTTAACTACTTCACTAGGTGCTATGCAGAATTCCAAAACAGAAGTTAACACATATATGCTTCATTATGCGGCCGAAATGCATGATTCGTGGATAGAAATTGCATAAAGGACCTGCTATGCAAAGCAATCATCTCATACAGTGTAACTACTCAACTAGCACAGAACCTTTGACAAAGAAAGCAGAAGCTATCAGGACGCATCTTACTTCAATATATATAACAAATAAGAGAGTAGCTTTTTCAGCAGCACGGGCTGCAATAAGGGCTCGGTGTAAGTCCCCCAAACACCACAGAATTTTCCAATTATCCGTTGCCACAATATATACAAGCACAAACCAGTAACTCCAGTAGGTGGCGCAGTTATTTGAAGATAAACAAGAGCAACATACAGGGGAATCAATAGGGCAAGGATGAAGAGTTGAATTTGTCGCCCTTGTGGCTGGAGGAAAAGAACTTATTTGATCAACCGGATAATACAAAGTCATGCAGGATACTCAGAATTAACAATGTCAGTTGATGAAGCTCTAAGCCTCCTTTAGACAATGGGAGTAGACCAGACGGATCACAGGGCAAGAGCAATGAGTACAACATCACGCATTCAACAGGGCTAACATGACGGTATGAGTCCAACCCCAAGAACCGACAAATGTGAACTTATGAAAGCATGAAATACATCGATTAGCAATAATCAACATAAAAGATGACAAAGGGGGGTCGTTCTTGGGCCAATGCCTACTTGTAGCATTATGGATCTGACCCCCATTTCAAGCACTCTTGATCTTTCAATCCTCACTACAACTCTCAATAAACTAGACAGATACATGATCTCAATGTCTCACTCCAAGCCATAACATGATTCTTCGCACATTTGCTCCAACAATCCATTATCCATCAACAAGAAGCCAACCACCAAAACCAAATCACGAATCAAGACATGCACAGTCCCAATGCAACATTTCTTGCCCAAATCAAGAAACATGACGAAAAACAAAGATCTAAATCGTTGGCAAAATGCACAACCAAGAAAGAATAAACTGCCAAGAAATGTACAACGATAGTACGCAAGAAAGCATGCAACGCGATCGCAGAAATGAAAAGAGTAGCACTGTTAGCTACTCAAGAGCAACCTTGCTCACAAACCCTCGATGAAAACATCAAATTCCATGCAATCCAAAGCAAACCCATCTCCAATCCAACAAGATTTTCATCAATTCAGCATCAAAATCGACCAAAAACAAGCATGGAAGGATAAACCCAGAAGCCACAATCACAATTCGGGGAAAGAAATGATCAAGGATTCACCAAAACCAACAAACCCACAAGAAAAGCAACTGCCCACTTGATCAGAATCGAAAACCCATGAAAACCCACAAGCAAATCAAGCAGAAAACCAAGAAAACAAGCAAATTTTATCGCATTTTACCAGTCAAATTCTGCCGCAAACAGTTCTTCAAGAAATCAAACAAAGCAAAACCCTCTTCGTTTTCCCTTCGCTCTGTGCGTGTATTCTTCCTTGTGCTGCTACACGACCCGAGACAATTGGAATGCTCGGAGAGGAGCAGAGAAGAGATGTTGACAAGTGACAAGTAAATGGGAACAATGCGGACCGAAGTGTGTTATCCATAGTAAATGGATTTGTTATCCTGAATCATTAGTTATTACGTACCCTAATTTTCTAGCTTTTAACATGGATATATTTATTCGTTAAAATTAGTCTCAATATCAACGTGCAATTCCTTACTTCCGTGATTAGAATCATAATATAAAGTTTATTTTGATTGCTATATTTAATTTATGTATTTATTTCATTTTTAATTTGTTATGACTTGACATGAGATAAGAGATTATACGAACTATAAAAACACACAAAAATAGATTCTTCTACTTTTTAATAAGTAAATTGTTTTATGAAATGCTTAAGAAATTGAACCAATGATTAAGGAAAGAGACTTTGCTAACCTTGACAACTAAAATAATCTGACATAATGCTAAAATAAAGTATGCTTCATAACAGCTCAGGCCATTTATCAAACCATTTTTTATGGATTGATCATTGGTGGGACTTCCAATTACTTCTCTCATCCCAGATAATTGAAATGGTCTGTGAATCATCTTAAAATAAATTAAATATTTTTTTATAATCATTTTATATAGAAAAATATTATTATGTTATAATATATTCTATTATTTCATTTAACTGATCACAAATATAAAATTCTTTCTATATTAAAATCCGTATAAATTTAACACATAAAACTTCTTATATAGAATCAATACATTTAATTAATTTAGAATGAAAGTAATAGTTGTCTCAAATTCCTTACTACGAATAAAATATTGTTACACTAGACCCTAGATATATTATGTTACTTTCATGCACCTACGCTTCTTGCCAACTTCTCCTCTTTCATTACCCGTTCGATCTAACATAAAAAGTCAATTATTTAAGCTTGCCATTTTGAAGGATCGATGTTCCTGAAAACACGCCCATGAACATGCCCTTGATTTCCATGGTGATGCTTATCGGTTCAAGCACAAAAACGAACAACGTACAATGATGACGACCACAAATATAACTTCCGATCGATCAGCACTTCCAGCACAAATATAACTTCCAGCACAACATCAAGTGAATCGGGGAATCATATTCTAGAACACGAGCGGTCAGTCGATAAAGTTCATCGATTCACATTCTAGGCAATGGACCGATAATATAACTATGAACAGTGACGTACAAGATCATGAGGCAGGTTGTACAAGACCTGAGCGAAAGCTGGAACATGCTTTCGGACTTATGAATATTATGGCGTTTATGAATATTTACGAACCGAGCTATCACACATTTTGTTTGGATTGTATAAGCAATAATTTGTCTCACCATGGATGAAACCTGGTCCTAAATATTTGAGTAATGAGTATACCAAGGGACATTTCTACCCTAAGAATTTAATCTAAGAACGACAATGTTTTTAATACCCGTTAGCATATGCGATTAATCAATAAACCAATAGTTTGGGTTAACAGCTCTTCTTTGATAGGTAGAGTGGGCAATTGACATATCAAAGGTTGGGCCAGATCGGCCCATTAAAACAATGTCCAATTGGCAAGCCTAGTTATTGTCCAGGCTTACGAGTACTGGCCCATGAAATATATATTCTTGGGCTGCGAATTATTATTCTGAGAATTGGACTTTGGATGAAACTCTGGGCCTTGAGTGAAGCCCATTTATCAGTAATACAAAGGAAATGTAATTTATCTATCAAATCATAACATATGAAGATAACAATTCAAATAATCTCGTCATATAAAGACGACGATACATGATGAGATATTATCATCATATCCCTACATGGCTATGTCCCTATAGAAATAAAATAATGAACGATAGCTTGCTTTCCTATATTTATAATAGAGATGCTGGTTTAATTATGATGCGATGAATTGCATTGAGATACATTGCTGACCGAAATTATAGTTTACGCTAAACTTTTAACTCTTCGTTAATGCACAGAGGAGGTCGGCGGCCATTATTCTCCATGTTTCTGGAGGACCATGTTGGTATATTCTTTGATGCACAAGAGGGGGTACCAAATAATGAATACAAAGTCAAAGTTCATTGCATATGCTCATATCTCTGATACCCATTTCTTGGTTAACCGATCACAACTGTACCTAGTAGTGGGATAATGCAATACTAGTACGGTTGTATAATAAATACAAAGTCGTTGAATGAGCAACATAACTCGTACAAGAAATGCTAATTGCATCCTTTCCGACATTCTTTTTTTAATATTTTTTAAATTGATGGATTTTGAAATTCAATCAATCCATCATATAAGACCCTGATTATCATAAATGAATCCATGAGAGAGAATATCCAAAAAAAGTGTGTACAAACACGTATTTAGTTTTTCTCTAACTCATAATAATATGCCACATTCATAAATTGAAGTTGTCAATCAAACAACTCTTAAGTTATTAGTTTTTGAGTAAGCATTAGCATCACTGTCCTTATAACCAAAACTGCTTCATTATAGTATTAATTTCATGATCGATCGTTATATACAAGAATTATTTCATAAGTCACCGCAAAGCAAAATGATAAATACAAGGCACATTTCTATTCTTCCAAGGCTAAGTGTGAGGAAAGGGCAAAATTGTTCATGAAAATCTTATGAGAGAGAAGTGTCGGATGGATCAAATTTTATATTGACATTTTCAATGTCCTGTCGCAAAATATGTAATGAAGCCTGCCGATTTTTCTCGCGGTGTGTCACCTAGCTAGCTTATTATAGGAATTCATCATCGTATCATATGTTCCCAAATGCATAACAAGAAGATATTTAGCTTAAGTTACGCGTGAGAGGTTTGAAAATAATCATGATAGATAGGTACCTAACCATGTCTCTATATTGCTAGAGTTAGATTGCTACGAAGGTCCATTACCTAAGTTCTAATCAGCTCTGACTTCTGATTTTCATTAACACGACAGACGGCGGTTGGTAGTTATTTCTCAATCTAAAATCATTCACGGTATATATGTTTAAAAAACAATCGATTTCATGCTCATTTTTTAGTTTCAGTAATAAGCAATTCTTATTTTTAATCAATGAAAAAAGAAAAACATATAATTTTTTAGAATTTTTGACCTTTTGTACATAATCCCTTTCAATTTTTGAAATAGACATATGCCTCCTTCCAGAAGAGTTTTCTGTCATAAAAATATATTTTTTCATGAGGTTATGTGTTAAAAATCAAGACTTTTTAAATTTTCATATTTCAAAAGATTAAATACAACCCGATGACAATTGAGATAAGTTAAATATTATTTTTTTAATCAAATAGTTATGGATTCGATATCTACTCAAGGTTTATAAAAATCAGCTCTTTACTTTATGTAGGTTTGTAGATTTGTTTTATATGCTCATTTATTAGAAATTTCTATATATGTATTCTTATTTTAAAAAGAAAATTAACTACCCTGCTTAAGCCCATGTTAATTTCTAATTTCTTTTGTGGATATCATGTGATTGTAGTAGAAAATTGAAGCTTTATGGGAAAAATCGGACTTATTAGCACATGCAATGCATGTGCCATCGGTAGTTCTGCCACGTGCCGCTGTTCGTCTCAGCATTGAGCTCCAGCCTCCATGTGAAATGTTACCGTTACTAATACTATTTGAGTTCGAAGCGTAGTTTTGTACCTGTACTACTTTTAAATTCAAATTACTTTGATATGCATGAAAATCTAATCTCGTTCTAATTATAATAGTGAGATTATTTTTTTATATTCGATCTCTAGAGATATCTAAACATCTAAACATTTGAGTCTAAACATTATTTCCAATCGATGGAATAGAAAGAAACAGAACAGACACACTCACTTTATTAACAATGAACTTGACTCGATGGGACAATAAAAATGGCAAATATTGCGGCCTAAAAATTAAGGAAAGTAAACAGTTGATTAAGATTGGAACGGTGGCAAATAATTGTCGTACACTTCACGTTGCTTTCATGGTTGTCACTTGAACAATAATCATAAGCACGCTGTTCAAATGGATTAATTATTGGAATAATAGGTATGAGATAATAAAAATACTATAAATTAAATATATTAAAT
>LIEC01008637.1:0-54374 GCA_001925005.1 Drosera capensis | reverse complement strand
TCGTGGTACACAGGCACAAATTAAATCTAGAGAGAATAACAGGTAATCACTCAGAGAAGTATTGTGCCGTGATATATGATCTTTATCAAATAAAAAAACGAAAAAAGAATTTAATCCCTCTTTATTGTAAAGAAATCGCATTTTTTGGATACGAAACCTTATTTAAAAGAGCTTATAAGAAGGTTATTTGTATATTCTTTGTTACATTGAAAAGAAATCCCATTATTTTGACGTAAAACATCATTTTAAAAAAAATTGATAAGCCATCATTTGTATTTTTAAAAAGTTCAAACGGGGAATTTGTCATTACTAAATAATTCAAGAAGGTGTAATGCTATTTTCCCTTGAATCTATCCGTTGATAAAAAAAGGACAAGTTGACTTTGATCAACTTTAAGGCTAATCAAACGGATTGGACTTTTAGTTTTCATATCGAACGTAATCTAACCAGGATTTTTTTCCTCTTTTAAAAGGAAATCCCGAAGGATTTTTCTTGGTCAATCGAATAACCCGCAAACCTGGAGGACCCTTTAAGCCAGTTTTCTCTGACGGGCTCACCACCACAAAGTAGCTTGGCACTCAGCGGATTTTGATCCACTGACCTCTCCCCATATTATAGGAGTTAGGTTGAATCGCTTACCATGTGGGGTGGGGTGAAAAACCAGGACTTGGGTTGCGTGCTATTGAAAAACAACAGCATTGGTGCTGTAATCAAGCAAGACCGTTGCATTGCAATCAAGTATCATTACTGTATTATTCAACATGTTTTTTGAGAAGTTTTGTTATTTTCTTAATGACATAAGAAAATTACGTCACTGACACAGGTATGAAGTACATAATCTAAAATATCATTAATGTTTCGTAATAATTTTACGTAAAATGATATTTGAGTATTACATGAATCATTCATGACACGTTAAATTTTATTACATCATTATTGATTTATTTCATCTTTTTTTATAACGGAGGGAGTATTAAAAAGTCTCTGCTGGTGCATGAGGTGGTTTCTTCATGGCCCGTGGATTCCATGTGTTGTTCTACTGCAACAGCAGGGGGTTCTGTGCCACCTAACAAGTGAAGTAAGGCAATGTTTCACAGGATTGCAGATTCTGGTTCTCTTATTTTTTTCTTCCCTTGCACATGCAACAAGTAATTCACGCTAAAATAGAGACCTGTGTGCCAATAACGTTGGAAATAATAAGGTTTCATCTTCTAGATTTTTCAAACACGTTAAACACCATCAAAATAGTTTGTAAAATGGAAAAAAAATATATTAAAATATCCCAACGGAAATTTAAGCTGTTATCATTCATGGAGTTGTCTCCCTCCATTTTCCGAGCTGTCTTTTGATTGCTTTCTTTCCTTTCATTTCATTTCTGTTTGCTTCACCTCTCAAAAATTTTCTTCCCTCCTTGCCCGCCTCTCTCTCGTCCATCGTCTCCCTCTGCCAAAATCTCGTCGGAGAACTCGTTAAGACGACTATCGCCGTGAGTACTTCTTTCCAGGTATGTATTCATCCCTGCAATGCTTTAATCCCTTCTTGTTTGACAGCATTTTGCAGCGACATTCTGCAATGACTTATCGCGAATTATTTCACGGAATGTTTAGATTGTTGGTTACCATTGAATTTCTGTGGTTTTTTGTTTTTGCTATCGTATCCCAAATTGACATAGAAAGAGACATTATATAACGGAATGAAAGCTTGTATCGCGATGAAATTGAAAATGGGACGATCTTGGTCAAGCAAAGCGGGAACTGGCAAAGGCTATTTTTTCCGCCGTTGGTTCTCTTTTGCGTTGTTTTATGTTCTGGTTTTCCTTCTTGATTTCTGAATCCTTAATCAGCAATACGTGGGGCGAGATTAGGCATCCTGCCATGAGCAATGTACACGACATGTGGCGCTCATGGTTGCATCTATCCTTTTGAATCTCGCACTTGCCTTGAGTCTTTTAATTGATCGTCCTGCGGGGTAAGGAAAAATTTGTGGGTGTATATATATGTGATGGGCTCTTTGTATATAAACTTGGTCTTCTTTGTCGTCTATGGCTTAAGTTGCTGCTCGCTCATGTTAAAGTTTCGTTGCCTATTTCATCAGGTGGTGATACGGAATCTGAATTCCCAATTGATCTCTCATACGTTTGATGGAATCCAAGGGCATGGTGGATAGTAATGGCTTGAAGGAGCATAAAACGAGCAGTGTTGTTCCCGATCCAGAACACAGACTTGGGTCGTCTTCTGCCTCATCATCATCGTCTTCGTTGTCATCAGATTTCTCGTTCGAAGATCCCTTGCCCCCAGATAAATTCGACTTCGGTATAGTCCATCTTCTCCTCTACTAATTAAGCTTGACAGTCACTCTGCCATAGAATCATTTTGGAGTCTGAAAATGACGTGAGTTTTTCCTGCAGGCGACTCTAACCCGAAAGAGGAAGAGCCAAACCAAGGGTTTCAACTTCAAACCGCTTCACAACCAGATAGGATCAGCTCTCCTGTCTCAAGTCCGAAAGATGAGCCCGCATTACAGTCTCCTCCCGCTCAAGTGATGGAACGCCCTTCAGATACTGTACCATATAGGATCCCGTCCTATGTTTTTGCTCGGAATAAGTCCGGCACACCAATGGAGTGGAGCGTGGCATCCAACGAGTCATTGTTCAGCATCCACACAGGAAACATGAGCTTGACCAGGGAGCAGTTCAGCTGGTTGCTGAAATCTGGGGAACTGACATATCCCGAACCAATAAGCAAACCAGGAGATCTACCTAAATCGGGACAACTCATGTCGCCCCGTGAAGAACCAAGTAAACCATCCGTTGAGAAGTTCACTACCGTGGAGTCTCCTGTGAAGGAGTCGCCCGTCAAGGAAGCAGATGATGTTGGCTTCAGCACAAATGCACTGCCTGCAACTGACCTGGATAATGCTAGTTCGCCTGTTACACCCAAGAAACCGGAATTAAAAGTAGAGATGAATGAGCGGACGAAGGCAAAGCCTTCTTTGAGCGACGACGCAATGCCTTTATCTGCTCGACATTCAGATTCAAGCGTTCAATCGTTTGCGTTTCCTGTGTAAGTCCAGCTAACTCCTTATTCGTTATACGAATCATCAACTTAAATATGGACTTCGAATATTCTTACTAGACCGAGTAATTTACTCGCTTGCATCTTGTAGGCTGACATCTGAGGTCGACAGACGCAGCTCCGTGAAGTCGACTATAGATACCACCGAGCAGCAACAAAAGAACGAGAAGGAAGAACCGCCTCAGGAATCCGCACCACCACCATCACCGGAAGCAACTCAAACGTCGTGGTTCTCGTGCTTATCTTGTTGCTCACGTCGCTCTTGAATGACATTGATCGAGCTTGTACTTCTCATAAAATCCAACCCGTCTTCGTTCTTGGCTTAGATCAAATAGCAATCGACTGTGTTCTGGTCGCATTAGGTGTAGTAGTGCGGCCAAGAACAAAGAACGCAACGTGAAATGGTTTTGTATGCATCAGAACTATATCTGAAACCATGTTATTTGTCTCATGAGTACTACTCCCATGTACTGATATTTTTCCAGACAAAGAGAAGGAGAAAACGTTGTATGCCTCGACTCATTATATCAATGACCGTAATACGGTTGATCAAGTTTGTATGCCATATAGTGACCTTAGCGTTCTAGATGCGATGACGTGAACAACGACAGTATAATCAGAAGAATATTATTTAGTTGATACTAATGTTGCTAACATAATGATATCTCTTCAAAACCTGTTGAGTGTCGAGCTATTTTGTGGTGATAAACCCATCAACGAAAACTGCTTAAAAGGTTCTTCGAATTTACGAACTATTCAGTTGACATAAGAAAAATCCTTCGAATTTCCTTTTAAGAAACATAATGCTTCTTCTTGTAAGCCTGTTTGTGAAACATTCTATGACATTACAGAAGTTTTTACGAGTCAATATGGAATGCCATACTATAAAGAACACGACGATAAACACATCTTTCGTTTGTCATAAATAGAACTGGTACACTCATATCATAAAATTCATTACTCTCTCGTCAAATATACAAATGTGACGGCTGTCAAATTCCCCTAACCAGCAGTTAAAAAGGGGAGTGACCCAACTTCTCCCATCGGACTCTTTCTTCCACCAAGCGTCGCTGTCAGATCACCGTCGCCTGAACAGAAAACCAAACCGAAACAGAATCGCTCTCTTATTTGTAAGCTTCTTGTGAAACTTCTGGTCATGTTAATTTTGCTAATTTGTCTTCAATTTGTTGTTTGTGCGAGCAAATGTTGCGAATTTCTGTGGGTTTGAATAGTTATGAGAAATGCCCATATGTGAAATTTGTGCACACAAAGTTGAAATTGATTGTTTGGAACTGCAATAGTACTGATTTGGGCAAATGGGATCTAAGTTTTTTTTTTTTTTTTTTTTTTTGGAAGCAGAAAATAGTTGAAGAACATGTGGGTGAAGTTTGAGGTAATTGAAGTGAGGGCATGAAAGTTATGAATTTGATTATAAAGGTGGGAACTTTGGAATCTATGTTGATGATTTTGTGAATAATTATGGAGAACTATACTGGGATTTGTCTTGGGTTTGGAAAACTTGGTAAATTATAGGGAAGGAAATTCCTTCAAGGAATTGAGCAAGGTGGGCATTTCCTAGGCAACCCTGAGGAATGTAGTCAAAAGACGTCGTTCCTCGATCGGATTCGTTTATAGTTTGTTATTTGATCAATGAAAATCAATCTGATTATAATATTCTAGTACCATTTTCCGCCTGTTGAATATCGTCTTTGACTAGCCCGAGTATAGAGTAGATGTAGAATGCAAAGAATGAGCGTATAGCTTCAGTTTGATTAGCCATCTTCCAGTTCCTTCTTTTATTGGAGTTTTTCTTTAAAACCTGAATACTGATCATGCTTTCTAATATCTGGTATTTAGCATATAGATTGTATAGACCGTGTTTAGTACCTAGGCTTTAATCCATTTCGATGTGTTCACTTAGAGTCCGGAGATCCTTTTGTTGTTGGCTGGTGTACTTGTTATGTTAATTTATACTACCGTGATATATCTGATGCTCCCGTGATTTTTACTGTTTTGTTTACTTCTTGGGTTCTTACGTACTCAAGCTTATGCCGGCACGTTGCTTGTTTTATGATTTTGAGTTTAGACCTTTTATTCATTTGGGTGGAATGAATGTGATTCAAATAACTTTATCAATAGACTATCATCATTGCATTGTGCTATCTAAAATCAGTGGCCATGTATGACGACTTGTATTTGTTGTGGCGTATACTGTGACACCAATCTTCTGTTTATAATGGCTTCAGCATGAATGTGATAATCTTGACTGACTATATACCACAAAGTGAGTCTGTGCTAGTGCTTTGGTCCAATGTTGCTTTTGCTGTAAGCACAAAACTCTGCATCTCAATCTATCGTTCTTCATCTGATATATGTTGCATTTTCCTCCTCATACATGACAGTTTGCTGGGAAACAATGAGACTTGTGGGATTAACGGGAGGGATAGCTTCAGGAAAGAGCACTGTCTCCAATCTCTTCAAGGCCAATGGTATCCCAGTTGTGGATGCTGATCTTGTGGCTCGGGTAATTTTTTGTCTATTTGTCATTAGGTGTATATATCAGTAATTTAGCATCGCTTGAGGGACAAGTTTTATTCGAAATGTTTCCGCCGTTTGTTTATGTTCCAAGCTTGCAATGGGATTTGTCCTGTTACATCCCACTAGATCCTTTCATCACTCTTCTGCACGTAGTTTCTCACTTTTCTTACCAACTCGGCGCCCTCGCAACCTTGTGTTATTCTTTGATTACCAATTATTTTGTTTGTTACAAGTATCACAAAGCCCCCATATGTCAGTAGAACAGTTTGTCTTGTTGCGTCTCATGGATGACGCTATTTTAGTTTGCTGATACCTGCAGGATGTTTTGAAGAAGGGCACAGGTGGTTGGAAAAAGGTCATCGGCGCATTTGGAGAGGACATTCTACTGCCTAGTGGAGAAGTGGATAGGCCAAAATTGGGCCAGATAGTATTCTCTGATCCTGCTAAGCGTCAACTTCTTAACCGGTATATTATCTGATGCAAACATTTCCAAGTTTTTATGTTTATGATAAGATAGTAACTTTTGTATTCATTACACAAGATCATTGTGTACTTATGTTTTGACTGGTGGTTAGTTATGCTTTTGAAGGCTGTTAGCATCTTATATATCCTCTGGTATCTTCCATGATGTCCTGAAGCTGTGGTTGAAGGGTTACGAAGTAATCGTTCTCGATATCCCTTTATTATTCGAGGCAAAGATGGACAGATGGACCAAGCCCATCATCGTCGTATGGGTCAATCAAGAAACACAACTCCAGCGACTCAAGGCCAGGGATAAGATCCCAGAGGAGGAAGCCAAAAACAAGATAAATGCCCAGATGCCTCTAGATCTAAAGCATGATAAAGCGGGTATCATGATCGATAACAATGGATCACTAGACGACTTGAATGTGCAGTTTCAGAAGGTTTTGCTTGTGGTTACCAGACCGTTGTCATGGAGGGAGTTCTTACTTTCCAGAAAAGGTGTTTCGTCGATTCTTGCAATTGTGGGATCAGTTGTTCTTGCGAACAGATTGATGTCTGCCTTGTAGCCATTTTAATCGTATGCATCATCTGGCACCAGGCAAGACTATCTGGTGCAAGAAACTAATCGTATGCATCATCTGGCACCAGGCAACACTATCTGGTGCAAGAAACTAACCTCTCATTACTTAGAATGTATCCCCGACAGCGTCGAATTAAGACTAGGCAGAGCATTCTCTCTAGAAGGAGCAGATTCATGCTAAGCACCGTTTATGTGACCATGTCTTGGTTTCTCAGGTCTGTATAAATGCTTGGGAATGAACCATTATAATTTTTAATGTATCTTCTTGTTCAAAGATATATTGTTCTTGTCATAATCATATAACTGGAGACAGCCTTGAAGATATCATCGGCATCATGGTTGCTTGGTGAAAGATTCTCTGAAAATCAGAATCGAGATGAATTTTTCGTGGATTATCCTGTTCTCAACTTTATATATTGCATAAATGGACAACAAAAAACTTTATATATTGCATACACTTTGCATTGTCTGGTGGTTCCTGTGATCTGTGTGCCGAAGCAACCAATGACGTAGCTTAGCACAAGTATTCAAAGAATTACCATAGTCATAAGGTTTAAGATCACAACTGCATGTTTATTGACATAGAATTCAGAATGGAAATTTCTCTTGCAAATTACATCAGTCGAATCATCTCTATGTTAGTGATCATGAACTCGTATGCTTCAATGGACTTCCTTTTCATCTAGCTACAGGGAACAATGAACAATCCCCTGCCAGACAGCCTAGACATAACAAAGTTCACACCAAGAGTTGTATGGAAATATAGCTTCTCAAACAGGATGAGACACTTGATGCTAATCTAAGCATGAACGTCGTTGGCGCTTCAAAGTTCAGAGATAGTTCAACATGATAATCAACTGAAACAAGAACGGGAACAAAGAAACTACATATCTCAAGGGTCAAGATAGGCATTCACATGAGTTCTTCTCCAGGGGGAGCGAATAAACCTAAAGAACCAGTCAAGGCATAACAAAAAACAAGAGAACACAACAAAGTTTCTTATATCACTCAATCAAAATTCAAAACATACAGCTGAGTTCCCGCTAATATCGGGCACTATCCCATTTTCATACCGCCATCTGGTCTCCAAAATTGCGGAACACAATGATCGAACCAACAAAGAGACCGAAAGCTCGGAGCAATTTCTGTAAAACAAACAAACAAGAACGGCAAATTAATCTTTCAATGAACAAAACTCAAAAAAAGAATATTTAATTATACACATTACATCAAAATCATCAAAGATTTGAGTGCCAATAAGTTTTCATGTTGCATGAGTTCTGCCGGAAATGACGTCTCCAAGAAAGGTGCGTTCTTTCATACCACAACAGTTCGAAAGCTGACTTTGGAAAAAAAAACACCACTTTTATGGCAGATCTTCTATGTCTTTGGGAAGGGATGATAGGAGGGAGCAAAAGGTAGCTGTTCAACTCTTGAGCAATGTGATCATTCTTTGCTTAGCATAGCATGACCATTATGAACCAATCAAGGACACACAAGACCTGGACAGACATTCGCCGGATGGTTGATACAAGAAGCCAAATCTAACAGCTACAGCTCCGATGAGGTGCCAATGAACAAAGGGATTCACAGGGATAAAACACGAGGTTCGTATGGATGCGAAGTTGGATCAGCCAATCATTTCCTCCATACTCAAAAGCAAACACTACAAAAAACAACCACTGATCTAAGGCACTTCACCTCATCAACAAACTTACCCCAGAGCTAGCATAAGAATAACCCGACTCTTTGCATTGGCAAGGCTATTATAACAGCATCGCCATAATCTCTACACGCATAAAAAAAGAAGACCCACAACCTTGTTCAGCCATTGCCAACTTTTAGAAGCCGATGTTTGCATATCTCTCACAAATTCCAGACATAACTGAGCTGAAGATAGTAATAAGTTATACCTGGTTGTAAGTTCATACTATAATAAGCATGGGGTGTGGAAGGCCGTGCAGCAGTTTTCTGCCTGATGGCTGCTGCAGGAACAATTTTCCCTAAATAATTTGGCATACCGCGTAACCTAATCTCGACGTCCATGTTAAACAGAACGCTTAGAACTAACACCACCCACCAATCGACGCGACCATCAAGACAAATCTCACAAACAATCACACACAAAGAACACAACAATCACGAATCACCCAAATCTAACCCAACACATTCACTGTCCCTTCAATTCCTACACCAATGCGAGTCCTTGATACAATTACAGGAGCAGCAGCAACAGAAAGGAGCTGAGAATGGGAAGGGTAACCTTGTTGAGAGCCCAGTTTTGTTCGTCGTGGACCTGAGTGTGCCACACCTCTTTCACTTTTTCCAGGGAGAGAAACTTGTCCGCCATTGCTGTTGGGGTTGATTGATTGAAGCGAGAAAGGGGAAAGTGGGTTAGGGTTTCAGAGGAGGAGGAAGACGAGCCGGCGGCGGCGGCGGTATAGAACCAAAGAGTCCTTTCTTTATTTACTGAAGTAAAAAATGTATAGGTATATTTTTGGAACAAGTCGCTCGTCAAACATAGAACCGTTTGATCTTCCAAATAAAATTTGATTGATATCACAATCAAATATTTGTTCGATCTGATAAAAACTCAACGGTTTGGTTTGAAATAAGAGTTTATAGGAATGATTTATTTATCATTTTGGATTATATGAAACAAATGAGGAAGGAAAAAAAAAATATTAAAGAAGAAGTGATAATGGATGAATCAATGTAATATAAAGTATTCTCTCTGTCCAACATTAAATGTGATATTAGACTTTTCATGTTAATTTATATATAAGTTGATTTTTATTTATAAAGATCAAAATAACTTTGAAATTGTGAGAGAGAAAGATGAGAGAAAAAAAATGAAAAGATAAGTGGTAGTAGAATGAGTTGATGTCATATAAACTAAAAAATATGAGTGTTTTGATATTTTTAAAGAAATATTTTTTAAATTATGAAGTATTATAATTTTTGTGAAAGAGTAAAAGAATAGGAATGTTTTGATATTTGTAAGATAAAAAATGATAAATAAGTGGTTCATCCATAAAAGTAAGAGGGAATTAATTAAAAATCGTTTAAGGAAGAAGCAGCGAAACCTGTCTATTAGCAGTTAAAATCCCATTAATTTTGGAAAAAAAACAAAAAAGATAAAATCAAAGAAAATAAATTTAAAAGTTGAATCCATTCTTTTTTGCCAATTGATGTGGCTAATAAGCAGCTTCTGCCATTGTTTCTTTTATCCGATTAAAAATATATATATGAACTTTTCTTTACAATGTGATACCTAAAACGTTTTCACATACAATTTGATACTCACCAAAACAATCTATTACACTTAGATACTCAATCTCCCAAAAAGACTCTTCTACCCTTAGTTTAACTCAACCAAATCCCAGCGGAGCAGGGATGACGCGCGTTTGAGAGTTCCTGCAACGCGGTGTCATGCTAGCGAGACAGGAACGAAGCTGCGTTAGGACTTGAAAAAAAGCATGGGTGTTGCAAGCGCGAGCGAGCGTCAACGAGAAACGTTGTGTGAGAATTTGAATGCGAACGAGACGCGTTGCAAAGGTGAGCGAATGTTTACTAGGTATGACACGTTGTGTTAAGATTTGGATGTACGAGGCATGTTCCAAGGTTTTGCAAGCGTTGTCACGAGCGAAGGCAAAAGCAAAGGTGCAGAGGCATGATAAGCGTTGCATTTGGATTTAGACGAGAGCGTGTTGTGCTCTAAGGGCCAAAGAACTTTGCAAGATTCCTAATTGCTGACAAACGAAGATCGATAATGAGCTTTCTTGTATTCGTGCTAAGTTTGGTTCACTTTGAAATCCTAAACAGATAACTGCACTGCATGAGGAGGGCCAATGATTGTTCCTGTCATATGGGATTTTTGCTATAATTTACTATGGGGAGAAGAGGTGTCCTAAGATCAAATCTAAGCCAAAGTTCGTAGCATTGCTCATCATGCTTGGAGCCACGTTCAAGGGTGTGCTTGGACGTTTTCGTTGTGGGTGTTTGATGAGAAAAATAAAAATCAGTTCTTGGGTTCAGGAAAGGTTGTACGAGACAATCAAGGGACAAACTTTGTGATTATAATCACGATTTGAGGACCATCGTTGGGAAGAAACGTGACTGAATTGCTGGAATCATGCTGACGACATCAAAACTAGAAGTTCGTGTGTGATCACGACCGAGGAGTTCTTGGGACAACGAGTCTTGTGATCAAAACTGATGACACCCTCGCGAATCAGTGTTGATATAGTTGTTTTCGATGAGATCAAAGCTATGTGAGGAGCACTGAACAAGAAGGATCGTGGGCTTCGTGGATTGATTAAAAGCCAGAAGAAGAAGTTCAAAGGCGAACTCAAGACCTTGAGCAGAGACGTGGTGTTGCTTAAACAGAGTACTGTGGCAACGGTTCAAGGTTTGAGTTAGAAGATAGGCAAGGTGTCTTCGAAGGTGAAGGTGGCAGAACCAAAGTCGTTTAGCAGGGCGCGTAACGCTAAAGAAGTTGAGAATTTTGTGTGGGATATGGAATAATACTTTGTCGGAGCAAAGATCCCTGATGACGAGAAGGTAACGATCACAACGATGTATCTTAGAGAAGATGCAAGGTTGTGATGGAGATTTCTGATCAGCGAGGATCATAGGTTAACAGAGTTGAGATCGACACATGGGATACCCTGAAAAGGAATTGAGGGATCAATTCTTACTGTAGAATATGACATGCCTCGCGAGACAAAAACTCAAAAGCGTTGAGACATTAGGGAACTGTTCGTGAGTACGTTATGCAGTTTAGTTCATTGATGTTGGATATAAACAACATGTTCAAAAGCAGACAAGCTGTTTAACTTTATGTCGTGGCTGCAATCGTGGACGCAGTTCGAGTTGCGGAGGCTAAAACGTGAAGGATTTGCCTAGCACAATTGCTGCAGCGAAGAGCCTCGTGGGTTACAGGTTTGACGAAATTGTTTCAAACAAAAAGATGGAGGAGGTAAGCAAGGGGAAAGCTTCCAAGGACAAAAAGAATGCAAACATGATCTTGGTAAATGATTTAATAGGCCTAATGAGTTGATTTTTGGAATTATGTTTTTGATTTTTGGATATGAAGAATGAGATGGGGTTGATGTTTGACTAATTGAAATTTTTCTTTTGGTGTTAATTGATTGTTGCAGCATTAGATCAAAGACAAGAAGTACAATGCCAAGAGATCGAGTAACATATTGTGATCAATGCAGATCAATATTTTTGGAGAAATACATAAATGTGATCTATGGGATCGAGCATCAAGTGTAGCTGAAATAAAACGAAGAATGTCAGCAACTGCTTATATGAACTAGGGTTTTGAGATTTGTAAAATGGTCTTGTGAGATCCGTAAACTGCTATGTTTATTGTCGTAAACTGGTTTTTTCAAATTTGTGAAGTGCTATGTTGATTATCCTAAACTGCTACGTCTATTATCATTAATTGGTCTTTTCAAATTTGTAAACTGTTATTTTGATTATCCTAAACTACTATGTTCATTATCATTTTGTTGTGCCTTATGAACTGTCTTTTTCGTTTTCATGAATTATTATGATACAATGAATGGCTATCAAGGTATAACGAACTGTCATTTGTTTGTCATTAATTTAACATGTCCTTAAACAATCAAACTTCATGTTATCAAGTTAAGTTGATGACTAAGTACTTTTTTATGGGAAATAATTGATATTCATAGTAGAAAAAATGAATTTTAATAGATCTCATAACATTCATATACATAGTAATAGATCTGATAACATTCATATAACATAGTAATAGATCTCATAACATTCATTTAACATAGTAGTAATTACCATGAAGTTAAAGTTAGTAGACATACGAGTGATATGACATAAGTTCTTCAGATGATAGTAATAGATTTCATAATATTTCATATGAGAGTAAACATTCTTTATAGTTGGTTTGCTTCATGTTAAAACAAAATTATGCATAAAAAATTCTTGTTTAATTACTTCTTTCTAATATTATTCTAACTAGATTGATGCGGATATGTGTGAGTTACAGTTAGACATACAATAATGATTGATATTAATCCTACGTTATGTCATTTAAGACAAGGGTTCTAACATTGTTGATTTTCATTTGAATATTGACAATATAAACGGTATATTATTAAAGCACAAACAACCATGTCATTTATATGAACTACACATATTCATGGATATAGAAATCAGTTTATGGTTTAAAATCATTAGATGAGTTATAAGGATCATAAATATGTAATAATTTGATGGTTTAAACAAGAATAACAATCAACGAGTTAGTATTAGATGTATGTTGACCGTTAATTATAAACTGTATAATATCTTTTTTATATCGATGAACTGTATTTTTTGGATCTGTGAACTGTCTCCTTTCATTGAATAAACTGAATCAGATGTATGTGTGAGACTCTCTTCCTTTAGCAAATAAACTGTATTATTTGATTGTGTAAACTGATTTTGGTGAAGTACGTTAGTGTCGATATAAATTGTAAGTGAGATCCCTTGAGCTAAAGTTCTTGAATTTGTGAACTACATAAACAGAATATATGAATTGTATTGACTATCACGTGCATTATGTTAACAACTACCATGAACTCCTTTTTCACTTAATTATGAACAGCTAAAATGACAAATTACGATCTTTACATCCTAAACTACTAAAATATGAAGTGTAAATGACACAAAACCATGAAATGATCGATCAATAAATCATGAACTCCCTATATTTACAAAATGAATCACAGATCGGGTTTTGACAGTCTCTAATCACCCCTTTGAAATCAAAACCTCCATTGATTAAAAAAAATATATCACTTGAACAACAACGACAAAATACAACATTTTGAATACTAAACCATCATCTAAGACAAAAAAGAAAAAAAAAAGAACTATAATCATGAACCATTACAATCCTTATGCATCACTTGAATAACAAAGTCAGAGCTTTGACAATCGATAAAGCAACAACAACCATCTTCAAAAGACCAACAACAACCTCCAATATCTTCACCCTTTCCCCAATTCTGAGCATGCATGACGACAACCCACTTATACACCTCCAATCGAAGCAGCAATCCTTGTTTCAACAACATCAATACCTCCCCTCGTTGCAGCAATCACACTATTAATTTTACACCAAGTAAAAAACTAGCAATCCTCATATTTGAAACACAATTTCCGCCTTGAGCTCCATTCAGATTGCACGATGCGTATGGGACAAACCTTCCTACAATGACAAAATTGATGGATAATTATCAATGATTTAGCTAAATCTGTCCCAATAGCTATGCTAGATTGAATCGAGTTGAGCATCGTGAATTTAAGCAAACCACCTCCCCTCGATGTCAAGATATTGTCCGCTTTGGACCTGATAGCAACAACCCGCGGGGATTTAAAATACATCTCGATAATTAGGGTTTATAATTCATCTTATAAACCATCACTTTTCCTCCTTCACAGTCGATATGGGAACTAATTCCCAATAATCCTCGGGGGCATCGGTTAAAATTATGCTCAACCTGACCTCTTATATCGCTTCTTAGGATCGAACCAAGATGGAACATATGCAAGAACATTCCCCATGTCAAGATACTGTTCGCTTTGGGCCTGGAAATAATAATACACCCGGATTTAAAACTCGTCTCGACATTTAGGGCTTGCGATTCATTTTATAATCCATCATCTTATCTCCCTCACAGCCGATTTGGGAACTAATTCCCCACACATAGTTCAACAATTATTAGCACCTGCAATGATGGGAAGACGAGGAACGAAACACGACAACGTTTACGATTACGATGACACCGAAGGTGGAGGATGCAAGTTGTTCGTTGCTCTGACGAGTGACGGTGAGTTTGGGATGGATTTAGGGGATAATTGGGAGTTAGAGGGACGTTGTCGCTCGTCCTTGTAGCCGAGCACTGTGGCGTTGGAAGTTGAGGCGTGACGGAGATGGCGGTAATGACAATGGTGGAAGAGAAGGGAGGTGGTGGTTATTGTGGTGGTGATGATGTGAACAAGGTGATGAGTGATCGAAAGGGAATTTGAAAGGGATATGGATAATTAGGATATTTATTTCTTTTTGGGTACTAATATTAAAAATAAAGTTCAAGTGGGTACCTAAATGTAACATGAATTTTTTTGGATATTAGATTGTAAAGTGAACTTCATTTGGTTATATTAGTGTATTTTATCGTAAAAATAAAACGTATTTTTCTTTTTAAATGAAGGGAGTAATTAAGTTCTGATTTTTGTATAATAGTGATTACGGAACAATGTATCAATTTTTTTTTTTTTTTTGATAAATGGTCCAATTGAACATTACCTAGTTCGTCGTACTCAATCATTATTGGAACGACTATCGGCCAAACGATTATAAGTTGTAATGCTAATGCCCATGTTATCTCATATTTTTCTCTTGATGTGTTTACATATGTTTTGTTATTGACATTATCATTAGGCTTCGACTAGAGAAATGTGCTATGGCGTTCGACTGCAAGCTACGATGTACAATTATTTTTAAGTACTTTCCAGCGTTATACCAAAAGAATCTGATATGTTTAACCAAAGAACTCAAATATCAAGATCAACTTGGATCTCTTGTACATTCGGGGTAATCCACCTCATACTCCACTTATACACTGATCACCAGGCAATCTCTAGTTTGATTTCTGCAGATCAGCTACAAGATTTGAAGCAGCGAAAGCTGCAGATCCTCCAACGACACACAATATCGCAACCACAGCCTGCACGGCCACTTCCCAAGGGTAATCCTCCGGCACCAAGTAAACAAACACAGGACCTAACACGAGTAGCGCCAAGCTGAGGTTCAAGAGGGTTGACGGGGTTCCTGGATTTGTAGCGGCTGACAGGATCCCAAGCTCCTCGGCCTTAGAGAGCAGTCCTAATTGCTCTATCGTCGAGAGGGAGAGTCCCAACTTCTCTGCAGCGGAGAGTAGGCCAGCTTTTTCTGCTTTCGTTAGGAGCCTGAGCTGCTCCACCCTTGTCAGGAGTTTGACTGGTGCAGCCTGTGTTACAACCAGGTAGATAATCATACATATATAGCTCGAAGCACGTAGTTATGTAAGAACCAAAAAGGTGTCTAATCGCAGCAAAACTTCGGATTTTGGAAGCAATAAGATAGATCACGATTCATTAGCGTTAGCTACTGCAACCAACTCTTTCTGATAGATGTTCATTCTTTATTCCCCAATCTCGTATGATCACAACACCAACAATCCAGGTTTTCCAGTCACATACAGGGCCTATCTCATATGATCACAACAACACCACCAATCCAGGTTTTCCAGTCACAGACGGGCCTATCTCCTATGTTCATCACATGTGAAATAGTTGTATTCGCTAGATCCACGAACATGGCATAACGCCTAAAGAACTACTTTGTTACAATAAACGTGCTTGATCGAAAATCAAGTTTGTTTGCTAGGTTTTTCAACATGTGTGCATAAGTGCATTGTTTAGTTATCAACGAAATCGAGCTTGGTCAAATTAAAACTTCCCAAGAATCTCACTTGCTTATTCAACAACAACTTAGATATTTCTCATCATCGACAGGGTATGCACATACTCTTACCCTGAAAAACATTGCTTCCTAATGTCCTCAAATAGAAAAACAAAACAAGCAAGTAACCACTAGCTTACTTGACAACCAACTCTAAAAGCACCTGTTTGCACAGAATTGAACCCAAAGATTAGAACATTGTTGATAGCTGTTCCTAATCAATAGATCAAACTTATCCCGTACCTCATGTTCAGAGCGACCTCCAAAATATTACGAGTGTGTGATCAACAGATCAAGCTTACTCTCCAGACTAATCGACAAAGTCTTGATGACCCATTATCGAACCCGACACCAACCCTCCAATCGCTCACGAAACCCCCCTCCGCTCACACGATCAACTAAATTCAGCGCACCGATATACAAGAACAACAACATAAAGAACTAACTAGCAAGCAATGAGAATCAAGGAGATCGACCTTGCCCGATGTCGAGGATCGGGAGCCCGAGGAACCCGAAGGCTTGGTGGCCATGGACTGAACCATGAGCACTGATATTGGAGAATTGAACCCAGCTCCTCCTCTCCTTCCATTGTTACTGAATCTTGGCCGTGATGGGTTGTAGAAAGGGACTGATACTCTGGTGCTGGTGCTTCCAGGTGCTGCTGCCATGGCAAAACAGTGATCGAGCTCAGCTAGCTCGGGCGAGGTGAGTGAGCTTTGCTTTGTTGTTTGGATGAAAGGGCTCCTATGCGATTTCGTTATCTGATGATCTCACATACCCGATTGGCTTGTTGGCACAACATGCTCCCGTCGTCCCATTCCAAGAGTATTTTGTCCGTAAGAATCTTGACTTGTATAATATGCTCTCGAACGAGTTACACCCATCGTCCGAAAATTATTGTTCTTTTCATCTTATAAGAAATAATATAATATTTGTTTTTTTCCTTAATGGCTCATCATAGTTGGACTATATTTTTCTTAATCAATTAAGATAAGTTATAATATTTCTATTATCTTCTCTCATAACAAAAAAATAAAATAAAAATTCTTTATCACATTTCACAAAAATTCAACACATATAAAATTCTGTATCGGTCACATTTATAATGGGATGCTGGGAGTATAATGTTTTGACACGCATTTAATTACGATCAAACGTAATTTTTTATTATAAATTTATTGTGAAATATCAATAATTATGTAATTTACGTATTTCGACCTAATATATTTTACGAGACGATCAAAAGTAATTTGATATGAAAATAAGACTTATATTTATGCGTATAATACATACATATTGTAATAATTATAGAATGGGGAGTAAATTATTACACATTACTAAAAGTAGATTTCTAACATAAATTGTAACATTTAGCAAATTTTTAACGATTAAATATCCAAATTATCCTTATTTTATATCAAATTCATTTTTTTTTAATTTTTATTTTTCCATCTATTTCCAATTTCTTCTCCACCTTCCCATCCAAAAAACATACTCCCGTGTAGATAACCTAACATTAGTGCGACAAAGCGGGCAAGTTTGGCTCTTGTCCAAGAGCCATTTCAGAACACAGCTACTGTGAAACAGATGCGATCATGGAAGCTGCAAAGACGTTTGCTCCTCGCCATACTCATCTAAGCAAACGGCGCAACTCTCTGTCCTCATCCTATACACCTATCTCGCCAAATCACTCTTCAGAACCCCCAAACCTGACATATCGCAAACATGAAAAGTTGACACCAGTTGTGTTATTTCGACATCAAAACCCACCCCGTTGGAAACACAGGGTCGGCGTGTATGATAAGCATTGCCCATGAAGGGAACTGCATTGAATGTGATTTTCTCGAGAATGCAAGATACAACACCGTCAGAGGGTTTCCATCTAATGAGACATCGAATTACTGGCGCCCATGCAACATCAACATCATAGAAGTCATCGAAGGAGATATTAATCGACCATTGTCGTGGAGGATCCTTATAGGGAATACCAATATGGCAGGTGCTTTTGCCTGCACGAAGCTGATCAAAGTGCTGATAAAGACGACATTCATCCCATAGTATAAGCTTGAAAACAAAGCAGAAGACGTTGTGTTGCATGTCGCCATCTACTCTTTCGTCGATCTTGCAATACTAGATCGGATGGCTGGGAAGTCGTCGATGAATGTACCTCATGGTTTCTTGCTAGAACAAGCTCTATTAAAAAAACTAGCGAAGAAAGCTATTAACCAACAAGCTGAGGAGACAGCAAAAGTGATTTTGATTAGTCTTTTTTTTTTCTTTTGAAATGAAATCTTGAATTATTTCCCTTAGATCAACCGAATAACACGTAAATCTGGAGGATCTTTTAAACCCGTGATGGCTAGAGAGAAAAACAATAAAAAGAAGCTTGAGCCATACTTAACCTGTGATTATTAAAAAATGGTGCCTTGTCAAGACGCGTTCTGAATGTCATGTACTGTATCGTAGACAAAAACGCAAGGAATTCGAACACTTGGAGCGAATTCGAGGACTAAAGATGCAGGGAGAGTAGAATGCTTTGAGGAACCTAAGGTATATATACATTTATAGCAGAATAGCTAGCTCACTTCTAATTTTTTTTTCATATGATAAAAAAATTAGTACACCTAAACGGGAAAAAAATACTACAATGATTTTATGACATTATATCTTCCAAGAAATAAAATTAATTATGTTTCGGAGTCATACTAAGATTTTGATAAAACTAATTTAGCAATAGAGGATGAGTTGATATAAGATAGTACAAAAATATCTTCAATGATTTAGAAGATTGGAGTAATAGTCTGATATTTCATTGTTAGTATTAATATTGCAAGATATACTTGAAATGTTAACATCGATTGTTCTGGTTGTTAACGTCACCTGCCAGTACAAGAAAGCAAGGCTGAAGTATTATGCCTTCAGTTAATCACAACAAGGTCCATGTATCAAACCAGTCACGCAGAAGTTGGCATTGGACTTTGTAATGCTCCTTCCTCCACCGCCCGCCATGGATCACAATCCGCCACCCAAAAACACCTCCACCCGACACCAACACGAGCACAATCACTGCCAAAGCAAGGCCCAAACCCCGCCACTAATCACCAGTTCACCACCAGAACAACAATTGCCGTTGATTGTTGTAACAGTATGAAGAAAAGCCTATACACAAGTAAACAAAACGGACCATACGACTATCAAGCAGATCGATTATCAAGATTCAAATGCACCGAATGCCATTCTGAAAGTTTGAACCCGATTATAATTCTCTGTACTGTCTACAAGATCATTACTAAACTCTCGCTCATATTATGCCTCGCATACTCATCCTACCTACAGAAAGACAGACGGTCTGCCTAGGCAACACACTTGTTTCATCCGAACCCGCACAGAAGTATGAACCTAACATAAATTATAATGTCATCTTGCAGCCAAGGTCAGAACCGTCCTCGATAAAACCGTAGCCATGCTAATAAAGCCACTGTCGCACCTCCCAAATGGGCGGATCCTGATACTTGAGGATCTCCCTGTAAGAGCAGAAAATTTTATATCATCAGCAAAAGTTTATGGATGGCTTGATGCAAAAAAGAAATGGGTGTAAAGCGTAAACTTATGAGGCTGCACTGCCCATGCATCTCGACTTGGAACATTTTCTCACCAGTTTAGACAGTTGACAATGCCTCAAATCAATCAGTTCAAAACTATTCACACGTTACAACCTGTTGAACTTGGCTAAAATCAGAAGGTTTACTCCTAGGCTTAATCCTAACTGTGTCAACAAGTAGTCAGGTAAATGACAAAGAAAAACACAGGCAATTTTCAGTTCCTAATGAGTTCCCTCTTAATGCGTACTGAACTCCAATCGAGGATTCCCTCACCACCCAGAATCTAGATTTCAATCTTCATATATGTGAAATAAGACATGAGCTACATGATATTCGTGTACATCAAAATGAACTATGGTGGTTATTTCTTCGACTAATGGAAATCGATTTTGACATCTTCCAGAAGGGCTAGAAGGAACAACCCATAGAGGCAAAAGGAAAATAAGTAGTAAGCATATAGATCCTGTTTTCAGATGATAGTGTGACTTCAATTCATAATCAACGTACCTCAATTATCCTTAGCATGTCCGACCCAATGAGATAGATCCCCTGATAATCATAGAATTCAGAATTAGATTCACAAATAGAATTTACAATCAGAAATAACACAGAAAATAGATTATTCCTTTTTAAGGGGACAAAGATGGAGGAAGCTTACCAAAAATATGGCAGGAACTGGAATTAGGAAATTTACGTAGAGAGTCGCCTTGGGGAACATGAATATGTTGAGAAGTATGATGGCATTCACAGCCCCGCTTGCTCCCTAGGTGTAGAAAAAGGATATAAAATACAGATGAAGTCTTATACTCTTCAATATGTCAGATCTCAGGCGTCAAACGGATAGAGAACACTCGTATACGCCATAATAAATCAATGAGCATGTGAAGGATGTTGAGATCAGATTGGCACTTAAACACACAGTCCAGGATACTAATTGCTAAAGCCCAAGGGCGAAAACTTCTGTTTTTTGATTTACAGTCACCTAAATGCAAAGGCCATGAGTTATTACAGAAGACTGTGATCGTGAGGAGGAAGTTTCCCACTTAAGTAATACACTTGTGAACGAGCAAAGATTTTTTTTTTTTTTTCCCTTTACAACCCAACATTAAGTTTTCTTCCTGGCTTAACATGCCATATCAACCTCATAGAAAAGGCACATCTCTTTCCAACAGCGACAGTTCCATAGCCGTGCTTTGGCTTTGATAAGTCTCCTACAAAGTTATATTTACATAGAGAAGAGAGTGGAGAGGTTCTGGCAGCATAAAAACATAGTACTAGCTTACAAGTGCAGGAACACTAGATGGATTCAGATCCCATATTCGTCGCTCCTGTAGAAAACAGATAAAATACATCATCTAAACCATCATAGCATCAAAATTGCTGCCGCTACTCAGATTATGGAATTTAATGGCAGCACCATTATGCATTCAAATCTTTGTGCTTGGGGGAATGATGCAGCTAGTGAGGTAATAAACAAGGCGCGTCAATTGCTGGTTGAAAACTATTTCCATTATGCATTCAAAAAAATTGTGTTGTTGGATAAGCACCTTCAAAAGCTTTGCAAGAAAAGCGTGATGCACAAGGTAGAATACAGAACCAGCAAGAGCTCCGGCAAAATACAACTTCAGCAAAGTCTCAGGACCAAAGGTTCTTCCAATCTGCAAGTCGCTGAATAGTAAACACCAGGAGCAGCACAAAGGGCAAAGCTAGTTTCCAACCGTTGTAGAAGGGGGGAAAGGGACACAAATGAATTTCAAACCACAGACGATAAAATGTGATACTTTAGGAGCAATGCGAAAATCGCCAAAAGAACAGTGAACACTGTTTGTCTACCTCCCTCCCAGAAGAAGAGCTTGACCTTGAGCTTAAGTTAAAGCAATACAAAGAGTAACGGAGTCCAACATTAACTGCTGTAATCCTCTATCATGGCCAATGCTCATAGGCTAGTAAAGGAGATGAAACACGGGTTCTATTTGGAGCATAATTTAAGAGAAGGCTGCACAGGACCAAACTACTGCACCTACGACATGATTTCCTATCCTATCGAGATGATATTTATGAGTGTTACCTTCATGAAACTATCAACTGCTATATATCCAGGAGACGGAGTCAGTAAGGTATCTCATATCCTAAAATGATGTACAAAACAGCCTCCTACTTGATATGACTTCGTCGGTTTTCTACATATGAACCCCGCCTTATCATGATTTTCTGTTAAAACTCATATGATGAAGTAAGAAAGATATCCATAGCCTAGTGCATCATCCATTCTATCAATCAGTTCTAACTAGTAGATGTATTGATTCTTCACTGACTGGTATATGCAGCTAAACCACAGAATAAACAACTAAGTAGATAAAGAATAAAATGAATGCAACAAACAATGCAGGATGATTTCACATACACTGGTTCCAAAGAAGTAAAGCCCAACCATATTGGACGCAAGGTGGAAGAAATCTACATGACTGAAAGCAGAAGTTATCAGCGTGTGAACACGACCACTTTTAAAATTGCCCAGCGACACCTGCGCCCAAAGAATATGTTATCTGAGAGTGACAAGTAAATAGTACTATGAATTCCTCGTGAACACACCCACTTCAAGCCATCAGGCATCTGATACCTGAATAATATCCTGCTAATCTATAACGTATAAAAACTCACCGTAAAATGCTTTTCCATGAAGTTGTGGTCTTTGATTCGCCACAAGAAGAAAACAGCAGCGTTAGCTGCAATCAAGCCATACACTACACCATCTGTCGTGAGATTCGATGACCATGACCTCCTGAAAAAGAGAAGCTTACTTGCTTTGAATGTTTGAGGTGGATACTGGATAACATAGAAACAAAAGAGACAGGATGTTCAGCGGTGATTGAGAACTACCAAAAAGTCGAAACAGATTCATATCCAATTGGCCTATTTTCCCCCATAATCAAATCTACTTCACCAACTTCTCAGTTTTCACTTTGCACATTAATTTTCTCCAAACGGACGCCTTGCCAAAAAAACATGCAGTTTTAAGATTTTAGCACAATACAACTAAAATTCTAATGCATCTCATTTTCTTTCATTTCGATACTCACCAAAATGATACAGACTTTGATCTCACTTGAATTATCAAACTCTAACTAGCATACAATCAGAGCACCAAGTCAGGATAGAATGCAAGATTTTGAAACTCACAAGAAGAAACTACACACCTTTAGACCAAATCCACAAGCATCACTACTGAAATCGTCTCATCCAAAAGATCAACCAACAATTTTCTATAGGGAATGCATTCATCCAAACCGAAATTAAACAACATAAGTCAAGTAACCAAAACCCTAGTCCAAAACTCAAATCAACCCATAAACCCTGGCCATCCTTCAACACAAACCACCATCACCAAAATCTAACCCAACCCTCAATTCCCTATCAATAACACATTCATCCCAGACACAAAAACCTAAAATCAACCAACAAAAATCAACAAAACAAAAGCCCTAATCCCAAAACCCCATCAACCCATAAACCCTAACCACCCTAAAACCCAAACCCTAATCCTCACCACCATCGACGCTTATTCCTCTGATACCAATCCTCATTATACTGCCACTTCCTCTTCTGCCATGGACTCGACGCGACCCGAGAAACCAACCCGTTTTCCCATATTGCCCCTCCGCTGCTGCCCCTTCTCGTGTTCGATATTGCGGGGTGAAAAGGGGTTGTTTTGGGGAGATTGAGGAGGAGATTGTGGGTTTTGGTGATGAGTCTCTGCATTTTGGGGATTAGGGTTTTGAGTAAAGGGGTGATTTGGGGAAAGGGGTTTTGTGGGTTTGGCCATGGATGGATTTGTTGATGATGAAGATGTCATGAGATGGTTAGGTTATGTCGTTCCTAATTTGATGAATGCGTATGTTCTCTTTGACTCTTTTATCGTAAGCATGTCACACTGCTGAATTCGATGAAGTATGGCCTCGTCTTGCTTTAAGTTCACTGTTGAGGTGATTGGGTCCTTACTATAAAGATTACTTGTCCTTAAAAAAATGTGGATGTTAAAATTGTTTAAAATTTGAATCAAGTTTTACATTTCCTGGCACTATTACGCCCGAGGATACTCGTGATTGATAAGTTGAATGACTTGTAAGGGATCACGATAACTTCATATTTGGTTGATCTATGAAAAACCTAGTGATGAAATATAAGGTTTTGCAAAGAATATTGACATGATCCTTTTTATTTACAAACCTCAAACATCTTAAAAACAACAACTCTAGAGTCATTATTATGCATTATGAGAAAACATAAAAAAAAAAACCTTATTTGTGTTGTAACAATATGTGATGAGATGACTTGATTTGGGGTGGGTTTTTGATGATGCAATTAGTTCAGAAAATACTCATGATTTGTTTTCTTCAGCACAAACAATTTGTTCCAAAGTTAAAAGAAATCCAAAATAAATTATTTATGTTGAAAAAATAAATCATAAGTGTTTTCAGAACTAGTTGTAATAATATTTTTTTTTCTTTTGATTTATACATGAACAATATTATTTGTTCTCTTACCGTAGTTTTGACCTTAACTTTTAGCCCATCATCCAGAAGTTTCCCTTCACAGAAACGTTGTCCACCTTGTCTAGAACAAAGCCAAATCAATGATCGCATACGTGAAAAAATGAAAACTCCGTGTGGGTAAGAACCTGATAAGGCAAACCTGACGTGGATCCTCTCACAACCAACCACGTCACCCAAGTGGGCTCCATCAAGTTCTTGACCGACCACACACAACACTGCAAACTTGCAATGCGACTTGTAACTCATCCATGGCATCTCTACAAAAATCTAGATCTTTCTTGGACACAAATGCCCTCAGGATTATCCACATATTACTTCTATGGCCCATCCACAAGTGTCTGCATCCACTCAACCCTTGCTATATTCTTGTAGATAGTTTTGCTCGTTTTGTTCACTCATTTTTTCCCACCCTTTTGCTCTATTTGCTCAAAACTTGCTTCAATATTTGACACCAAAGTGTTATTTTTATGGGTATTTTGGTATCAAGGAGTTGAAGATCTTGTGTTTGGAGTCCAAGGTGAGGTGGGTTTGTTCCCCTTTTCATGTTTTATTTGGTTTGGTTTTTTATTTTATTTTTATCATTTGATCGATGTTTTTGTGATGAGATCATGCCATTTTTGGACATTTGAGTTTGAGTGTGTTGTTGATGAGTGGAATAAAGTGTTATAGGCATTGGTTATCAAAAACGTTCCGTGATACGTTAGGTTTGATAAGTTCGATGTTATGTGTCAATTATGTGAACTTTCTCATCACGAGTTGCGATTAGGTGAGTTGTATCCTGGATGCGATGTGCTAAGGGGGTTAGAATATCCGATAACTCTGATCGATTATCTTTTCGTGTCCTAGTTTTATTATTTTGAGTTGATGTATAGTCTCCTCGGACTGATACTTTCTAGCCTATGAGCCTATCTCTAGCTGGACATGTTTTAAACTTGATATGTTGACGAGTAATCTTTATTCTGTGTTTTTTATATCCTGTTTATGATTTTGAACTCGGGCAATTCCTAATCTCCTTTGTTCAATGGTAAACGGTGAACTGTGTAATGCTTGCTATCCAATGATTTCAGACCAGAAGGGGTTTTCTTGGGTGAGAGGGAGTGTTACGATATAAATATTATAGCCCAGAATTATATCGGTGTCATTGAGACGTGTTAAGAATCTTTAATATACAGATGATGTTTGGGTCGCTATAGTGAAGCATTCCGATCTTGATGTCCATGTTTTTTCCGATGCTTTATCGGCGGGTTTCGTGCATATTCAGTGTGCTTTTTTCTTGCTTGTTAATCTTATTTGTTGTCTGTTACATTTCAGCATTCCGCTGGGTATCCTAACTTCTCCTTTGTGCATTGTTCTTCCACATTCTCTTTTTCAAGTCTTTCACTGATTGAGCTTCTATGCGTTTTTATGAAGGCCAAGGAAGTTGCAATATTCGGCGGATTCTGCTTGGTCGCATTGTAAAATTTAGAAGGCTATTCTAAGCTCAAACTTATATGCACATATCCTGATTTCTTTGGCCGCTACAGCAAGATGGCTGCTGCAGCAGTCTTTGGTCTTAGCTCCGGTGCAAGGCTCCTAGGATCATCTTTCGCGTCTGATCAATCCCAGGCTACTTGTGGAAAACGTGTTGTTATTGCCAGACTGTCCTCCAATTTTGGTTCAGGTTTTCGCTCCTCTAAGCCCACGGAACCGATCAAAGCTGTCAAGGAACATGTTGAAGTAGTGTCAACTGCGTCCACCGTGGAACCAGATTTCATTACACTAGATAATATGGATGAGGAGACATGGGATGATTCCGAACCTTCGGTGGATGCTCTCCTCTTGCTTCAGAAATCCATGTTGGAAAAGCGGTGGAATCTCTCCTTCGAAGATCATTCAACCACTGATGTCCTAATAGAAAATAGCGAAAAGAAAAAGCAGATTACGTCTTCAGGTATGGGCGCTCGAATAAGGAGAACAAACAGCAGAAGAAAAATGGGTACAGGTGTGCCTTCTGGAATTACAATATGTTCGAAGCTGCTTCAAAGGCATAGGTCAGGATATGTTAGTGGGGCCTCGTCCAAGGTCCTTCTCACACATGCTGAGGTTGTGCAGCTTTCGCAGAAAGTCCAAGCAGGAATTTCGGTGGAGAAGCGAAGATCAAGGTTTGTTTTCCAGGGGCGTCGAGGCTGCTGCAGCGTACTCGCTGCTACATTTCCTCATAAACTGCAGTTTGTTGTACTACAGTTCGATTGTTATAAGAAACTGCAGTGCGTGGCTATCAAACTGTGGCACATGAGGAGCAAACTGCCATACATGCCACAGCGAGTACGCTGTTGCAGCATCAGCCATGCATTTCCTTGTTTTCTTTTTCCCTGTTTGTAATCTTCTAGTGAGAATGCTAACAAATTCCTCTCATGGGATTAGATTGGCCGAAAAACTTGGGCGTCAGCCGTCAGACGAGCAACTAGCGAAATCATTGAGAATAAGTCGAGCTGAATTAAGGATCAAACTGATCGAGGCTAATTTGGCGAGAGAGAAGCTGGTTATGAGAAATACCCGCCTTGTCGTGTCGATTGCTAAGAAGTACGGCAACAGGGGTGTACCTATGGCCGATCTCGTGCAGGTGATAGTCGTTACATATTTTACTTTGACCACAGCACTTGTACTCTGATAGTGAACACATTATGGAAGAAAATAGTTTAGTTTTTTCTTATAGGGAGGAATACTTGGACTTTCTCGTGGGATAGAGAGGTTTGATGCTTCGAAAGGGTACAAATTATCGACTTACGTGTACTGGTGGATTCGTCAAGTGAGTAAACCGATCTACCGTCATGTCCTGTATGTTCGTACAAGTGAAAGAAAATGCTCACTCTGACGCTACTTTCTGATGCCTTACAGGGTGTTAGGAGGGCATATTATGCTAGTTCCGGGTCTCCATTCTCTCGTCATGTGAGCGAAAGATTAAGCCTAATTCATCGTGCAAAGCAGCAGCTTCAACAGGAAGGGATTGAACCAACCATTCAGGTACATATATATATTCCTTCCTGAGTTTTTAAATATGAAACACTGCTTCTGAAAGTTCTTTTGCGAGCTGTGTGATAGCAACAGGTAGCAGCTTTGAAAGCTAACTCTTCCAAAGGTTTACAACAACTAGCAAGAACGTTAGCGAGAAATTAGATATGACCTGAGGACGGAAACTAGTAGTTCGACAAGGTTCGGACAGCCGTTTAAATCATCATTTTAGGAACCATTTTTTTGTCCTAGAATAGTCAGCAAGGATGACAGTTTAGAGTGTATATTCCTGTCATTTAGCATATACTACTACTTGCCGCGGTTCTTTTCTTTTAACCTTTAGTATTTCTTATACACCGGGTCTTTGTTCTCTTCGTGCAAGCATCCGTTCACGGTTTCTTTCTCAAGAAAGTCTTAATCTTCTTGTGTTTTCAGAAAATTGCGGAGACGCTGAATATGTCTGAAAAGAAAATCAGGAATGCCACAAAGGTAACTGATTTAACTTGAGTTTTCAGATTTTGTGCTGTTATGCTTTCTATGGTTCTGCTTCCTCCCTTTGGTTGACGGTTTAATTCATGTTTGCTGAATAGGCTGTCAGATATGTATATTCACTTGATAGAGAAGCATACCCCTCTTTGGGCGGTGAACCTGGAGAGACGTATCATAGCGTAAGTGCTTATTCCTGAACTAAACGAAGTGAACACTACCATCGTTTTTATTTTATATCTAATGAGTGTCTTTTGGTGTTGCAGTATTTTGCGGATACTAAGCTAGAGAACGACCCAACACATAATGTGGAACTATCGGCCTGCAAGGTAACATCAACTTAGGAAACTTTTACTCGATAAGTAACACCATGTCAATTAGATTATCTAATATCTTGGGAATTTATAGTTATTATTGTTGGTTTGTGCAGTAGGTAAAACTGAAGCTAAATATACTGACTAGTCTGCTAAGCATTAATTTTGAAATACATGTGCTATAACTAAAATCATGCAGCCCAACAGCAAAGCCGCCTTCTGTTTTCTACCTGGGCTGATATCTCGATCGGATCCAGCTAGACGCATTTGATGATGATACATAACCTACTAGTGATTCAGCTTCGTTATTCTGTTATTCCAGGAAGAAGTGAAGCAGTGCATCGAGAGTACGCTTGAGGAACAAGAGCAACGTATAATACGCCTTTATTTCGGGTTTGATGGTGAAGGTCTAAGTTGGGAGGACATAAGCAGACAGTGAGCCAATGCTTACACTTTGAAAGTTTTCGATATTTGTAACATGTCGATTTTTGGATCGTAATCTCAGTATCTCTTTGTTTTCAGGGTCGGTTTGTCTAGGGAAACAGTGAGGCAGATCGGACTCGTCGCCCTGGAGAAGCTAAAGCATGCTGCACGAAAGAAAGAGCTCGAAGCATTTCTCATGATCAAGCGTTAGATCCGCATTGTCCTAAACGAGCTTCCTTGCTGTATTTATATATACAGGATATGCCGACCACGAATTTGCGCAGTCTGAATCAGCAACACAAGGCTTAAACACAGCGCCTTTTTGGTGATCGAAGCACCTTGAAATGGTTATATATTTTTGCAAATAACTCATTCAGGAGTGTCGCCGGTTGTTCTGTTTGGTCACTCGGATGTTGTGTACTTATTCACTGATGTTGTGCCAAACGGTTTTGGAAATTGAAAATTCGCAAGATCTTTGAACACAAAAAAATTGATAGTCAGTTGTTCCAAGATGGAATATATTGTAATTTGTGAAATCCTGGAACACATACGCATTTTCGTATACGCAGTGATGCAACAGGTTATCTTTAAGTTTGATACTCTTGAAACAAATTGTTTTACAGCAACCTATCTGCCAGAATCTCCCAATGAAGAACTAAAGAAATAAATTTATTCACATAATCCGTCGGACAAGTAGCGGGAAAAACATCTCTCTAAGAAAAGATAATTATATAAAAAATGATAATTTATATAGATCTTATTCTAATCTATAGAATTGTTTTCTGATATCTCCGTTGTTGAATTTCCGACCTTATAATTAAAAAAGGAGAGTCCACTTCAATAATCTCCAAATAGATGTCCCAAAACTCGAAACCATTTATAAACCAACTCTGTATTTGTGGCGAATCCACAAAGATTGCTGATTGCTGTTTACGACGAGAACTGTAAAAATACAACCAAATCTAAGGTACACTTATAAACCAGCTGTATGCTTAAAGAATATGGTTTCATGGTTTGCTCCCATTTCTTCACTGGTAGCAGAACGCAATTTTACAGGAAGCACAAGTCCACGGTTTCTTGTTGCCAGAGGGTTCTGCTGTCGACTAATCGACAAAAATGCAATCTGTTCTTGGAAGATCATCCCTTATGTGTACATCGACGACAAGAATGCCAAAGTAATCAAAGTGATCATAGCAGAAGCGAGGAGACGGATAACTGTCCTTGGTCCGCTATTTGGTAGCCATGGGTAGGCATCAGGAGGAGGCATGACACAGTTGTCGCCATTGAAATATAATCTTCGTGGAAACGCCCATCCTTTATCGAATGTGAACGTCGATTGGTCTTTGCGAAATAGCAGCTCAGATTGCACATTCCCAAGAGGTCCGGCTTGGGATAGAAGATCATTGTAGAACTTTATCCCCCATAACATTGCTGTATCATCTGCAATCCACAAGCAGAGGTTTAAATCCTGATAGATGCTATAATAATGACAACAGCTTCAAGTTTGCAAGATCAAAGGAAAAAGTGTTGCCAAACTTCTTCGAGAGAAGCACAGAGTGACGAATACTTACTCAAAACATCATAAGGGGTCAGAGATTTGTAGTTGAAGCTGAATGCTGTAGTAAGATTATCGAAGTTGGGATGCTGCACGACGATATTCCACTGCGTGTAGTTCATTCTATAGTTGAAGTTCGTGATCGTCACCTTCACACGCCAGTAATCCTTGTAGTTGGTCTTGACATGCCAATGGATTCGAATGGGGCACATATGGCGAGTGCATTGAACAAGAGGCGGCACATACGATGTTGTAGGGGTCGAAACAGCTGAAGCTAAATATGGAGCTCCTGACCTGCAATTTTGACAAACCATCACATCGAGAATATCATCATCAAATCAAACTTTCCAAGAGGATGACTGAGAAGCAAATCACGTACTCCACGCAGCTCCCTGGTTGGGTGTAGTTTTGGCAACCACAAGCACAAGTCGGGCATGGTACTAACGTATCATTATAGAACGATGAAAGCGAAACACAACAAGTAGGAGTCTTCTGAGAGAGGAACTGAGAGTATGTGCAAGTAACATTCCAGGTCACTGCAGGTTTTGAAATCAAGTCAATCAAATAGTTTGTTTTGTCGTTGAACGTGACTAGAGTAAAAACATTCAATAAGAGACGACGTAAACTGAAAACAAATGGTGATCAGCAAAGTCGGTAATACATGGGAATCGATTCCAAGGTGGATTAGGTAGAAGTACGTCTGAACTTTGGAAGACTTACTCAAAGCTTGAGTGACTCGTCGTTTATCAGAAGTCACAAACTTAGTCGGTTTCACAATCTTGGCAGGGCCGCAAGTGTAACCAGGACCAGGCGCCAACAAAGTGAAGTTCCTCGGCAACTTAACAGTCTTGTTAGTCGTTCCTGCCTGACCCACACTCACTTGGAACGAGCTAGCAGCATTGGTCGGATCCTGAACCCACGAGTTCAGCACCCCGGATTTGCAACAGTTTGCGATCTGCTGATTGTAAGGCGTCCCTGGCAATAAGTCGACGACTAACGGGTTCTTCTTGCAACAATGAGGGATGTTTCCCTTGAACTTAGAGCAATCGCCCTGCTCCGTCGTCTGACTTCCCACCATGCTCCAGATAACTTCCTTCTTCGCCCATGACCACCCGAGGGACCATCCTGGTGCCTGAATGTGGCGATACGCCTGGAAGTTGAAGATAGTAACAACAGCCTGCAGGAAACCAATGTCAAACATATATGATACATAGGATGGTCCCAATGTCAAGCTAATACATATATCTCAAACCAATGTCAAGATCTATATCTCAACCCAAAAGTTCAAGCTAATACGGATGAATCGATACTTACGACATAACCATCAGGAGTCCAGCTCATGACATCCCATTTTATTGTTATGTTTCCTGTCGGATCCAGTGGATCATATGCATCTGCAACAAACATCATTCCAAGAAAATAAAATAAACAATAAAAATTTGATAAACTTGGACTTTGTAGGAATTCAGATTCAATCATTCAAACCATTGTCAGTAAACAAATACTTAAAAATAAATTAGCCACTCAGCAGAAGCTCATAAGTACGGATTCGTCAAGGAAATCCATTTTACGAATTTATAGGTGCTAACTTGAGATAATATATCCACTGTATTATGAGTAGCGTCCAACCTTTCACCACATAGTTACAACTGTATGACTTCTTATCACCAAAACTATAGCAATCGAGTTAGAATGATGACTGCTTACCACCAAATCTGCAGCAATCGAACTTGGATGTTGTAAACCTATCAGGACCTTAGGTTCTTCACAAACTAAAAAGATTAACCACGCATAGAACAGTGTTGATCAAGAGCCAGCGTTTGATCTTGATCGTCAGCCAACTTTCTCTAAAAAGATTAGATTAACTGATATAACAGATAATCTCTATAAAAGGATTAAGGATGTTGGCCTCATCCGTTGTTCTTCTCACAGGATGTCTGTTTATTTTTGTTAATCCTTTTAAAAGATGTGGCACACGTCTTCTAAATATTTCACCCCTAAGCGATTCAGCCGAACTCCTTTATGGTGGGATCAAAACCTGCTAGCGTGTCGAGCCATGAACCCGGCTGACGGAAAGGATACACCGGAATTTCCTTTTTAAAAAAAAAAATCCTTTAAATATTTCAGAGAATGTGTGGCAGTCTAACAGATACGTTATCATTTAAGAGTATGTCTGTCATATCCGTTGATCTTTTAAGAGAAAGTTGGTTGGGTATGGAACGTCGGCTCTTGATCAGTACATTAGAACTTGACATTTGTGATCGATAATCTGTGCTTCTATAACACGGATTATAGTAATCCACAAAAAAAATATCTCTAATCACGGACCTTAAGATCGGTCAACACCGGTCAATAAAGCTCAACTGTTACTTAACAGCCGAATAAACTCAAATCAGCTCAAACAAATTACAATTCCTCAACCATTGAAGCAAACCAAATTTGGCAATCAAAACTATTTAACATCATGAACTCAATAATTTCCCAATCTAGGCAAACTTGATTAAACTATAAACGGAAAATTAACCCGAGACGAAGAAATCACACACCTGTTGAGCTAAAACCAAAACAGAAAAGTAACAGCAAGACCACAACCCAGTTGCTCAAGCTTCTTATTCTTCTAATACTACCATTGCCCGATCCGTTACTGTTGGATCCTGCTATGCACGGATCCATTTTTCGTCTGAGAAGATCCATGAAATCCGTGAAGAACTCAGCGTGCTTAACGTGAAATAATATAACTCAACTCCGGAGCTTGAAGAGCTTATCAGTGCCTGAGAGGCACTGAAAGTGAGATGGGAAAAAAAATTGGAGAATGGAGGAATATGGATCCAGTTGGGCTTCTTTGGCATTGGTTCGGCGTGATGGAGAGATGGTAGTTAGAGAGGCAACGTGCATTCGCTGTCATTCTTGAATGACATAAATGCCCTCCCAAAGATGCTCCTCCCTCCCTCCGTTCTCAGAGAATGGCAAAGCGGATATGTATAAATTTATTGAGATAAATTTTGAAATAAATTATATATGATTAATAATCTGATTGGTTGTTTTTGTTTTTGTTATAATTTTTATTTGGAAGACTTTGAAGATGAATGTTTCTGCGCAAATATGAAAGTCGCCTAACATCTTGATTTTTTCGTGACTTGATGCTGATGATTTTACATAGACATGAACAAAATTAGGTGCGTTTGATTTTTTTTGGCTACATACCAAAATAATTTCTACAGGGGAAAAAAGTCAAGGTCGCAGCTGCAAACTTTAAGCATGAGTGGGACCTCAGTGGAAAATATCGGCAATTATTTTCCAGCTTGCAATTATCTGTCTGTCGGTGGTGAGGGCATAATTGGAAAAGAACAGGAGGAAGGGACATGTACTCATCGTCCTTTTCTCAACTAGCAGTATTTTATACTGGGAAAATGAAATGGAGGTTTTCGTAATCAAAAATTAATTTGATTGATTGCATTTTGTATATTTTAATTTTTGATGAGTTTTTTTTATAATAATCAATCAACACTCAACTCAAAAACATTGTTTACCGAGACCGAGTCCTCTTATCATTATACTTTCTCTGTTCCTAAAATACTTCCATCGTTTAAATTTAATTTAATTTTTTTTAATATAGATAATAATTTGATTATTTGATTCGATATGTGAATTTTTATATATATTGAATTTTTGTGAAATTTGATAAAAAAAAAAGTTTTTTGGGATATTGGGATTTACTGTAACGATTATGAAAGAAAATAATGGATATATTATAACAGACGATGATTATTTTATTATTTTTTTATGTGAAAATATTACTAAATATGATATGTTGTATATATTTTAAGACGATCCAAATAAACAATTATTACTTATATTATAAAACGGACGGAGTAACATTTTTTATTGTTAATCATAATATAAATATAATATTTTTATTTTTTATTTATTAATCTATTTATATTAATATAATCAAATTATCTCATCATTTTTTTCTTCTCTTATGTTATTTTCTTTCCTAAATCTCAGTTACATGCCATTATCATTGAAAAAATATTTTTTTTTTAATTTCATAAAAATTTAACATATATAAAAATACGTGTCGGATCAAACGATTTCACTTAAATTGGGACGGAGGTAATATAATAAATTGACTTATACGATAATTTAGATGTGTGTTGAATTTTTAAGTAAAGAATTTTTATTGTTAAAGGTTCATGAGAGGAAAAAGAAAGAAAAAAGAATGAAAACAGAAATGATAGTTATCTGAGTTGATATGATATAAAATATTATATTTTTTTTCGTTTTAATTTGGATGAAACTATTTGATCCGACATGTAATTTTTATGTGTGCTGAATTTTATGAAATTTGATGAAGAAAAAGAATTTTTTTTATAATAGTGAAATTTATAATAACAATTATGAGAGCAACAGTTTTTTATGTGAAAAGATTATTAAAATTGAAAAATATCAAAAAAATTCTAAATAAATTGAGATAATAAAAAATATTACATATAATTAGAATGAAGAGAATAATTTATATGGATCTTTCAAAAAATTAAAATGTTCCTTTCTTTACGAGAGGTAGGAAGTAATTATCATGTCATTAGCCATTATTGGTGATCCAGTTCTCTGTTATTCTTCAAAAGCAAGATTGCACCTGAACAAGCCGACAATCTTGAAAGATTTTGTTTTTATTTGTCAAGTAACCCTCAAATCTAACCCATCTTTTAAATTGATAAATATTGACGACCTCATCAATATAAAATGGACGGGATACGACTAATGGTTCTTCTTTTTCACTTACAATGAGACTATTAATCTCCCACATAAATAACATAATCCTCATATGAGGGACTAATTAGTGGGGACGAAGCGGAAATAATTAATCTCGGGGTCATAATCTCATGGGATAAATTGTTTATATAAAAATTAATTCGGTGTAATGTTATTTTCTTTTTGTTTGATGCATTTGAGCTTTGAATTAGACTAATTAGTCATATATTTATTAGACAAATAGTCTCAAAAATAATAATCCCATTTTATCCTATCCTTGAAACAAACATAACAGTCCGATATCTAACAAGTTTTGACCCTTTGATTTTTAACCTTTCCTCATATTAAAGAATGAAAAAATAAGTCTGAACCGTTTATCATATAACATGTGGGATTGATGGTTGATGAAGGGTGAGCCCTCCGAAGGGTTGCAGACAATGTTTCATAGGTATAATGGCCCAACGATGATTCGAACCTGATTTATGGTTACTCGTCGACTACATTTTTTGCGCCAACATTGGCAACTTCTTAAGCCGTGAATGCGGCAAGATGAGATTGCCATCTCTCTTGCACAAAAGGTTTTCCAACTAGTTGGCTGCAACAATTTACTTCTCCGAGAAGTACGATGAAGGTACCAAAATTCTGGAAGCAACAATCTCACCCAAATACATTCCCTTCATCATATTCATTAATCAAATGATCGTTTCAGGAATACTATTTTCATATTTCTACTGCTTGATCCAAATATAACCAACATGCAAACGGATTGCCATTAGGACTCAAAACTAGATAACAGCAAACGAATACTATTATTGAAACAAACAAGCCGAGGTTCTAAAAAGAACCTGGAGGCGAGGGTGCAGATGAGGCGGCAGCAGTCCCATACTGTCCTTCAACTACAACTGCTGAAGCGAAGCTAATGGATCGCGACTTCGGAGTAACCATCTTCAGTGGCGCAAGCACGAAACATTCCAGTTGTGTTGAACGACATGGTAACCTCTCCCGTAGGTGACACAGCAACCAAGCCAACAGTTCCCTTTGGTGCATTCTTCTCCACGACATAAGCCGCCGCTTCCTTCAGAGAAAGCCCTTTGTACTCCATGAGCGCGGCCACATCCCTTGAAATGGTGCCACGTATTATGGCTTCGCCTTTTCCTGTGGCTGACACGGCACATAGGCTGTTGGCGTATGTCCCTGCACCTATGACTGGTGTGTCGCCTATTCTCCCCACCATTTTGTTGACTAGTCCTCCGGTTGAGGTTGCTGCAGCTAAATTCCCTTTGCTGTCTACTGCCACGCATCCAACTGTACCGAGTTGGCTGTCACCGTTTGCAGCATGGATTTCTATCTTCACTTCTTTCTTCATGGGTTGTGTATAATCTATCTGCAAATCGTTTTCTGGTTAAGAATGAGTGAAAAGCCAAAAAACTCCATCGCAGTTTCTTTACCACACAGTTCGTGGTCGTCGAGGAGGTTTGGCGCATACCTGCACTCTGTTTGCTTTTTGAGCTTGCTTTAACCTTTCAATATTTTCTGGAGTGATGAAATGAGATGAATCGACTGTCTCAACTCCCTGAAGAAATATGGCACAAACAATGCAAGAGTTAAGTAAGCAGATCTGCATATGAGAAAACAGGCATGTAACATGAAAACATTCAAAATTCAGATTTCCTTGTGTAAAAATTTTTCAAGAGATTGGCGCACAAGATGAATCATTTCCAAATCAACATCAACAAGTTACATAATCTGAATTTTTTTCTTTTTTGGATAAAAAATGTGATAAAATTTCGATATAATACAAAATTGACCAACTGAATGGGTCAAGGGCAAACTTTTTCTTCTGATGGTAAGTGTATTTTGACACTAGCCACTGGTGTGAAGATTGATTACACAACCTCAAACAGAACTCACATCCTAACCACAATAGATAAGAACAATGCTGCCATTTATCCTAAACTGGCTCGCCTGCTACTGCGACGTCCAGACACCAGATCAAGTTTGCTTGATGCCAAAATGGCTAAAAAATGCCCATATAATATACCCAATGTTGCAAAAACTTGATGCTATATTGTCAATTACAAAGCACAACCCATCACTGAAGAGCGGAACATCCAAGAAGAAGACACTTCAAGAACAATGCATTGTATTGCCCAAGATAAACTGACCTGTTCCCTTGCAAATGCCTCAGCTCCATCGAATGCAAGATATATGTGAGGAGTTTTCTCCATCACCAACCGAGCAAGAGATATCGCATTCACAACAGTAGTTAGACCAGAAACAGCTCCACAGTCCTTCGTGTTACCATCCATTATACAAGCCTCCATCTCCACTGTCCCATTGCTCGTCAGAACCGAACCTCTACCGGCATTGAAGTGCGGGTTGTTCTCCAGTTCACGAACCTGCAGCAAGAAAATTGATATCTCAACTACTAATCCAGATTTCACGAGAATTAAAACCAATAGAAAATAAGAAGCACACGATCCATTTGCAGGATAGCAATCTCGCAATGTCTCTCCATGTGAGGCTTTATTTTCTGAGAATACGCGCAGAAAATTGCACGAAAATTGCACTCTATTACCATGTCTGAGGAACCAAACCCCAGCCCTCCTCGCATGAAATTCATCATCTGGACTTGGATCATGTACAAAGCATTGCTTCATCACAATCAGGTACTCCCTAACTCTCAAAATGATTGCGTTTTTTTTTATTTCATTTTTTACTATTCAATACGTATTCAAGGAGAAGTTTTGTGCTTTAATAAAGCAAGCCATGTAAATATATTCTGAACATAATGCCAAAGTACCACTTGAACAGCCATGGGTGTGTCACCACAAATTTGTGGAAAAGAATGTTTGGTCCACTGGCCGCTTTGATTAAAGCTTACCTGGGTATATTCTCCTGTACAAATGGTGCGATATTATGGAACAGAAGGAGTTAAAAATACATGACCTTATTCTCCTGTCTATATAGTGGTTCTACACTATTGTAATATTTATAATATGCGTGTATGTAATCTGTATAGAAATTTAGACTTTTAATCATTAGACAGAAAGATAAGATTATGACTTATATTGAGTTTTTCCTTACATCGCTTATACATAAGCTTACTTATTATTTTCAATAGTAAAAAAAAAATACATGACCTTTTGTCACATTACTCTGCTACAATCTCCAAAACGAAGTTCACTCCTGAAACATTCTCCGTATAAATCTTGATAAGTCTCAATGTTATATCAGATTTACGTGATCATTTTCTCATTCTAACTCATAAGAAAGAAGTTAACTTGCACTACTCATTACCACGAGTTCGACGACATCCAACGGAATCCTCCCCGCTTTGAGCGCGTCGACGCCGATTTTGAGGCAGCGACGGAGGCAGGCGAGGCGAGGTTCGCGGCGGCCCGGCGGGAGGGCGAGGGGGATGTCGCCGGCGCCGCCGTGCAACGCGATCGCCCACCCCATCGCCTTCGAAGAGAGACTGAGAGGGAGAGTGTGATGGAAGGAGTGTTGTGAGGAGTGGGTGGGGTTGGGTCTGTGCAGGTGGCCTTGGGAATGGTGAAAAGTAGGGAATAAAAGAGAGTGGAAGTGCGCATGATTATGGTTTGGTGAGTGCCCCATGAAGTGTTATTCCAATCGGTCAATTTTTTAATCATCACTGGAAACCAGCAAGTGGAATTTCATTACGGTAACACTAACAACTACTCCCCCGTTCCGTTAAAAACATAATGTTAGATCCATGAAGATCTCGAGGGTTTTAAGAAATAATTTTTTTATAATTCGTAATAGGAATGAAATTGTATGCATTTTATTTTCATAAGATCTTGTATGTGAGAAGATATTTAGATTGTTATTGTAATGAAGATCCGTTGAGATAAATTTCAACCGACATGACAGGATCAAATGACTTCAATTCACGTAAATTGATTGGGAAACATTAATCGTAATATAATATATATATTTTCACATAAAATTGGTTATAAAACGATCAATATTATTAACCAATAATATAGATTGGGAAACTCATCAAAACGGATATTGAGTATTTGTATTTTTTTAATGTTGCAAATAGAGGAAGCAGAATCTATCAAATAAATAAGTTAAAAAATAAAAGAGTTTATTAGATAATATGATCTTTCGATAAAGGGAAAAAATATTTTATGGCTGATTAACTATGTGTGATTAGATTATTATATTTGAAAATCAATATTTAAGATTGAAAGTTTTTTCCCCTCTTCTATAAACGTTAAAATAATTTTTTAATCTTAATCATCAATTTTAAAATCTAAGAATCTAACTATTTGAGAATAAATGTAACTAACCACACATTTATCGAACCCATTTATAACTACTATTTTTTTAAAAAACCTTTTATAAATATTTCTATTAACTCTTCACATTTGTTTGAAGAGCAAATTATAGAATAAAATGGACTCTCATTGTGTCAATCCTATGTCATATTAAAAAACAAACTCCGTTAAGAAATTAAACTCATGATAAAACACACATGATTATCATTTGGGAAAAACGGGACTGATTCCTACGCTGATTTTAACAACGACCATGCCCGTGCTTGAAGGGGCACGACCTGTTTTTGAAGGGCACGTGTTAAAATCAGCATACAGGGTGATTTAAAATCAAAGCCTAACGTACCCTTGTTATTTCACAACAGAATACATCAGACAAAGCAAAAGAATAGTATGTTATACAGCTATTACTATTTTGACTACTTCCTGTCATATACATATCAGAAACAGACATACCTTGATACCAAAACAACGTATAACATATTTTCTCTAGCCGAGAACCTTAGATTGAAACAGTTAAGTTGTTAAAAACCTTCACATGCTACAAAATTGTCGGACTTCCCCATCGTGTCACGTTCTGTCATGGCGTGACCTGATTGTTAATCGGGGGTTGGAGTAGCGGCTTACCATTGTCCCAGTGGTAATCCCTGTTGAGTAATGCTAATACAGAATCAGCAGCCTTAGCATGCCTGTCGGATTCCGGATTATGGAAGGAGTCATATCCTTGACGAGAAAGTGATTGCGATTTTGCAGCGTAGCAGTCACTAGAACTAGCAGATGACTCGAATTTCACATAACTGGTGTCCTTGAGATTCATGTCAGAGACATGAGCCAAGAAGTCAACCTCTGGCGTTGCTTTCGTGCAACATTTTTCTTTCTCTACATTACCATTGCTCGCCAATCCTCCTGCAGCGAAATTGAGAAATGTCAAGACTCAAAATCCTCGGAAAATCATTACCCGAAATTAAGAGCTCCGAAAAAAGAAGTTTGGCGAAGCTGTCTGGACCCAAAACTAAATAAAAAATAAAAAAATACGGTGGGCAAGGTACTATTCCTTCTATGTTGAACTACTGGCTGGTTTTCATCTTGCCATAGTATAATTCCTTGATAGAAGAGACTGCACCTGATTTCTTCTCATCATCTGCTACTTTGTGCGCAGTTCTGCCTTCCTTTGAAACCCCTTTCAGCAGCATCCGCCGTCCTTCGAGCTGAAGGGTAACCGGTTCTGTACTTACTAATCAAAGCAAAACAGAAGAGAAAAATATTAATGAGCTATCTCATGTTTGCGCCAAAGAAAATGCAAGAAGATGCACCGCCTTTTCCTAAAGTAACACAGAATCAACGATTATCGTCTTTAGGATGCATATTGGGTAAAACAGTTCAATACATGGATGAGCTAACAAATGCCCTATTTGAGGTAAAACATATACTACCACGACACCACAACCTTAACTGAACAAGACATACTCTAACGCCCTTGGAAGGTCAGAACTCAATGGCGGAACCAAAAACAGTTCTGGAGAGAGAAAAATATACCTTCATTGTTTCGGAAAAGAAGCTCCTCTCTAGCTTCAAGCAGCAGAAGGGTTAGCATAAAGCTGGTAATCCTGAAAGACATCATAATTTGCTCACTGCTTTCTTCTGTGATGTATGTGGCAGCAAAGACGAATCACAAGAAGGAGAATAAAAATCAACGCCGCAATGGATTACAACTGAGGTGTTTCTGAGTTTGACCACAAGCAAGTGATAAACATCCAGTATTTGATACTCATGGAGATCAACAAAACAGCTCTTATCCCTATATGTGTGTTCTTTAATATAGTATTGACCTGTACCCTTGTCTGTTAAATACTATAAGAATGTTTATTGAACTGGAACTTTACCGACTAATCAGTCAACTGAAATGTGCCCTGGAACCCAAGTTGCATTGGGAACTTTTCGTCAAACTGGGTGCTATCTGGCAAAGCATATGTCACTTGTTTCGAGCTTGGACAATTACTTGAGCAATTCATGAAAAAGCCGCTGTCGGCTTGACTTGTGTGAGACTATCATATGGATTCCCATATTATAAACTTCTAATCTCGGGTATAAATCCCATTACATGGACACAACCACATGAATCTTCTTTCTCTGAATTATCTTAAGCGCCAATGCTTATGGTATGACATGTCTTCAGATCTTTTCTTCGACCTTAAATCATACTTTATTCACTCTCCATCTACAGATATCAGTCATAACCGATCTTTGCCCCTTCCTAGAATGGGCTAAGTCTTCTTAAACGACTTCCTATCATATTCTCTTCAAACTCATCTTTTGCTATACGAAAAGAGAATCTCACTGGGCAGTTTACCTGTGTCAAATGTCAAACAATAAGATATTTTAATCAACATTTCATATTTTCGAGGTCTCACAACTCAAGGTTATTGCCCCTTTCTCACCTAAAATGTTTATGGTGAAGCCCAAAGAGCATGTATCATCACCACAGAAAGAACTAAACAACAAAATTATCAGCTGGTGGTCCAAGCAAGAGAAGGCTAGGTACTCAAAAGCCAATGAACAATATCTGTATAATATAAAAATATTATGAGAACAAGCTCAAGGTAATGTCTGAGAAAGGAAGAGACTAGTCCCATGCAACAAAAGAAAAAAAACACGATGCGTACGTTCATAACTAACTCAAAATGGGCAAGAGCAGTTGCTCTTTATAATATTGCTCTTATACTGTTCAGTCAAGGTGCGGAAGCAGCAAATCAGAGCCATGTTATACATTGCACACACTCCATTTGGAGCGACATCAACTCCACTGGTTCAATAGCTAAACTGCAGTTATCTGAAGTGTATAGCACCTGATAAAAATTAGAGCACTTATCAGAAGTTGCAGCTAAACTGCTAAACTGCAGAGGCGCCTAGATACTTCTCACAGCTAATGTGTAACTGCAAAACAAGGAAGACATACCATCGCAGCAAGATGAAATCAGCCCTTACCTGCATCAGTACTCTGTCCGATGGAATATCTCGTCATCTAGTAGACTTGGTTCCAACTCGACTGATTAAAGCACACTCGGGGGCTCTGTTCTTACTTGACTCCTTGTACATCCATAGTGAACTTCTACAATATCGAGATACTCATAAGTCATTCTTCCTTAGTAGAAAATCAAGCCACCACTCAAAAGAAATCCAAGAGCTTACATTTCTTGCTACTAAGCAAGCTCCTTGAAAAATTCCTGAATTCGTGGCATCATACTCCCCATTGTCCTATACAAAGCAACCCAGTTCAATTTCTCCCATACTGATAAGAAACATGCCATATGAACTCGACTATTACCATGAGCAGCAGCATTTCTCGACATGCCGACACGACATCATTTTAATCAACAAGCAAGCACGTTCCTTTTCTACAAAGTTGAAATTCAAAAGAGTACACTTCATCTTTCTATAATGAACAGCATTGATATTATAACAGACTTAGATTTCTCGATATGATGTCAAAACAGATTCTGACTTGAAACTACCGTCATGTCAACGATCTAGATTTCACGCCAACAAAATGTCTTGGTCCGAAGGTGTGTTGTGATATACACAATGTCTCTACATCCTTTACCATAAATCTCGCTTTTGGTAGGGTTAATTCTTAGACAACCAGGAGCAAAACAATCATTGGCATTCGTCGCTCGAGTCAGGATCGACCACGACCTTGTTCATCGAAGACAGAGAGAAAAGAGAGAGAAAGCGAGATGAGAAGTGAAGACCAGGGAAGATTACAGCAGCGATGGAAGAGGCGGCGGCGGATTGGTTGAACAGGGCCTCGGCTGCTGGCCGCCGTCGCCGATGGAATTCGAGGGCTTTAGATAATGGGATGAGTGGGAAAGCATAACCTCACTAACAGTATACTTTTCATATTATATATAATATTTTAATAATTATAATATTTTATATATATTTATTGAGGAGTTTATTTATTATGGATATAAAAAATTATATCATTAATATTATATTAAAATATTTAAATTAAAATTATCATTAATATTTTATGAATTTTTTTTTAAAAATAATATTTGATTATTCATTGACGTAAATCAAACCTCACATTAATAAATGTGTTTTTCAAATTATTATAAAATAATTCAAAAAAAAAAATTATATACATTATCCAATCATTCATAACACATCAACTAGCGTGGAAGAAAAATTTTCTTATTATCACATGTCTTAATGTCTTATGCAATAAAAACATATCGCATTTCTTACACACATATTCTATAAGTGATTTAAAAACTATCGTCATGACACATGTTTTATCTGATTGAAAAATAACTTGGTTCATTTATTAATTAAGATTTCATTTGGAGGAGGATCAAAAGACTATTACAACTTACGTTTATCGACAATGGCATCCTGGACTCGATATAATAGGATTAAGCTCGCTATCAATCGTAGTTTATAATTGCCTACTGTTCTAGGAACGACTAACATGGTCATCATACCCTATATTCCCATTTTTACCCCCCTTACAACTATGATAATTTTTTTGGTCAAGGACAAAAATGAGAATTTAGGCACACCATTGACATGACCAAACAACCCTTTCGCTGAAAGACCCGTTACACCAGCCTCGCCACACCACCGCACCCCCTCACTCCTCCTCCTCCTCCGCCGCCGAAGTCCGATCCGGAAATGGGCTGCTCGTTCTCGGGCCTGAACGCGCTGTACGACGCCGTCAACGGCGGCGGAGGCGGAGACGTGTGGATCAACGAGAACAGGTTCCGGATCGTGAGACAGCTCGGCGAAGGCGGGTTCGCCTTCGTCTTCCTGGTCAAGGAGGTGATGAACGATGCTTCTTCGTCGAGTGGATTGGCGACGAAGCTGAAGGATCCGTCGTTTCTATCCGGTTCGGTTTCCATCGATTGCGAACTTGCGCTCGACTTCGATTTGATTGTGTTTGTATTAGGGATTGATTGAATTCGGTGATTGATGTGATGATACTGTTTGTTTGTGGAAAATTTGCTGATTTGAGATGGTTATTTGTGAATCGGGTGAGTTGTGGGGAGAGTTCGTTACAATAGTGAGATTTGGAGGGGTTTGCAAGGAAGCGAGTGTTTGTAGCATATCAAATGGTGTAATTTGAGGAAATGTGGTGTCATGAGTCGAGGCTGTAGGATTGGAAGACGGTTATTTGATGCCATACTCTGTTGGAAAAACGATTTTAGCAAAAACTCAAGTTGATAAAAGGTGCACAATGTTATTTGTATCGTTTTATTGGTAAACAACATCTTTCTTGGATTGGGGCACCTATCGTGATATGGAATTGGGATGATGGTTGATATGGGAAAAGTCAACTTCAGTGTTTTGGGAAAAGGTTTAGAAGTTTACCATGAGGTCACTTAATCGTTTCCAACGTCATGAAAGTTTAGCATTGTCGTTGGAGCATTTAACTATATGTTTTAACCTCCTTGCTATGGCATTTAAGGAGTGCATCCCTACAAAGTGATGAACCCTTTCGATAGTGAAATTTCTTTTTGCAGCCTGGGTCGAGTCTCTGGTTATTTGGAAATAGTATAAAGTTATTGACTTGTAACTAGGTTTCTGACACCTGGGTGTGACATATTGTCCGTGGCAGCATGTGATTGATGGCTTTCTATTGGAATTTCTGTCGGGATGTTTTTGTAGATGATGGCACGTATGCTATGAAGAAAGTGTTGATTCAAACTAATGAGCAATTGGAATTGGTGAAAGAAGAGATCCGTGTTTCATCCTTATTCAATCATCCAAATTTGCTGCCTTTACTAGATCATGCTATCATTTCAGTCAAGGTAATCAATCTTTCAATGCGGGTTTCTTGTACTTTAAAGCGATGTGTGTGAGAAATCTGTTCTCTTCTTATCTTTCTTGTGCTTGGTCTTTGATTCATGTGCCTGCAGCCACATGCCCATCTACTATTACCCAACTTTTGGGTGTGTTCGTGTTTCATAGTGTCATTTTCTTCATGGTGACCATGGTCTTTCTTCCCGTTTGGGTACCATCTAGTAACTATGAAATCGACCTGTGTCTAGTTGAGCGAACCGGGAGCAAAATTACCACAATCAGAATTCTAACTTCTCTATCCGTTTATCTTCTTTTACTTGGTATATGGTTGATTGGGTGACTTAGTGTCCATTGTCGTGAAATGGAGACAAAAGTGGTGATTTAAACTTCAGCAGAGGTTTCAAAGTGGAGTGTTTTTAACATCTAACCTTGTGAAATTTCTGCTTCTCTTGTTGTTAGTATTCTTTTTGTTGGTTAATAATTCATTATCAATGTTATTTATTTGTACAGGCCACCCAAGAAGGATCTTGGAAACATGAAGCATACTTGTTATTTCCTGTTCATATGGATGGTACTCTATTCGACAATGCTAAAGTTATGAAAGAGAAAAAGGAGTCCTTTTCGGTGTCGGATATCCTTCAAATTTTTCGACAGGTGAATTGCAGATTATTTGATTGAAAATTTCCTCAGTTTTCCTTGCAGTTGCTAGTGTCCATGCCTTTTTTTTTACGAACAGCAGTTGTTACCTTGTTCTTTTTCGTACGATTTTGTACATAATCCGAAGCTGTTTCTCTGGTGCCACAGCTTTGTGCTGGACTGGAGCATATGCACAAGTTCGATCCTCCTTATGCACATAATGATGTGAAGCCTGGAAACGTACTGATCACACACAGGAAAGGACAACCTCCTCTTGCCATTTTGATGGACTTTGGTAGTGCTCGCCCTGCACGGAGGCAAATTCGTTCTCGTACAGAAGCTCTTCAGTTGCAGGTGTGTTTGCTTGTACTCATGCTTCTTTAGTATATTAATCTCACAATAAGTATGCTGGTATTGCAAACACTTAGATCGTTCAAGGATTGTTTTGACACATGCCATGGTTAGGAGTAGGCTGTCAATTTAAACCTGAATTTTGGCCTTATGAATTTTAACCTAGGAGTGGGTGTCCACCATTTCTTGATCTTCTAATAACATACAATCATAGGTGTAGTCCTTTTTCTTTTCTTTTTTACTTACTTGAGAACATAAACTGTAATTTCTTTATCTTCGCTGAGTTTAACAAGGGGAAAAAAGACCAAAAAAACAAAGTAACATATTTGAATCTCAACATTCTTGATGAGCTTGACTTGTTAAGTTCTATCAACCTTGATGAGTTGCTTTTTCCACACTGATGTTTCAAAAGATGGTCATGGCATGATTTTTATATTTGTCTAGAACTCTTGATATCAAATTATGTTATGGTCGAGTCATATCTTTAAAGCAGTTTCAATATGCTGAGTTTGTACGGTTTTGTGAATCTTTTCTGCAGGAATGGGCTTCAGAGCATTGTTCTGCTCCTTATCGAGCTCTCGAGTTATGGGACTGTCCCAGTCATGCAGATATTGATGAAAGAACTGATGTTTGGTCTTTGGGTTGCACATTGTATTCAATAATGTGAGAACAATTCTTGCCTTTTTCTCAATCAATCTTGTCCTTTGCTCAACTAGTCTTCTGTTCATGTTAAGACAACCTTTCGTCAACAATTGCACATTGTTAAAACCTTGCATCCATATAGAACTGGTCGAGCATTCTTATGATATTCTATGGTATCTGTCCAACTGTCTCATAAGTACTCTGTGTAGCTTGACTGTTGGTGTATAGATAGAGGTTAAGACTGAGTATAAAATCTGTCGGCCAAAGACGTGAGATTTTAGACGCGCTGTTGGAGAAGTATACCACCAAGAGCTCAGGGTCAAGACATAAGTGATAGGACCGAGATATACCCCTTGTGTCTTGATGCCTTCCATCACATGAATGGCCTTCGGACTTGAAAGCATTGATAATGCAGTTGGTGCAATGGTTCTCAGCCCTCATACCAAGTGTTTATTAAGCAAAAGATCGAGAAACCAAGCTGCTAAAGCCATCGTGTGCCTTTCGTGAGATTGGTTACTTTTTTACATACTTGGGTTGTCGAAGGTGCTCTACGTCATTTTTCGATGATTCTTTTCATTCTTGTTTGCTACTGCTTGATTATCATATTCCATTGGGATTTCAATTTGGCGGATTTCAACTTCATCCTTCATTCATCCCTCTCTCACTTGGTGGCGGCTACTGCTGCTGTTGGTTGTAGGTACGGCGTTTCGCCATTTGAATATGCTCTCGGAGACTCCGGAGGAAGCCTGCAGCTGGCCATTCTCAATGCACAGGTAAAATGGCCAGCAGGCCCCAAGCCCAAATACCCGGAGGCGCTTCACCAGTTCGTTACATGGATGCTGCAGCCGCAGCCCACGGTGCGGCCCCGCATCGACGACATCGTCATTCATGTAGACAAGTTGATATCAAAGTTCTCTAATTAGGATCAAGCGGTATAACAACTGGGTGGAGTTGGTTGTTTCGATTTTCAACATCTGACTATGCTAAGGGCATAGCGGTGTTTCGTGTCTAATGTTACATACATATAAGCATTATTTGATTTATATCTTTCCCCAATCCATTTTTTTCCTCCTGTACTGTATCAAAAGGGCTTTGGGGGAAGTCATACTGCAAACTTTTTTGTTGGAACACTTTGTGTACGGAAGAATTTCTTGTTTGTAAGATTTTCATGGATGATTAGAAATTCAGTTTCTTGCGGGTTTGATTTTACCTCAGCAACTCGTCAAACGCTATGAGAATTATCGTTACAGTGCATTATGATGAGCATAATGCTGATCTGCTCGCCCGAGCATAGGAGGCCAAGTGACCTGAACGATGCCATGGAATCAAGCTTGGTTAGGTGTCCATCCTTGTCTACATCAAAGCCCGCAAAGATTTCCTTTGATCGTTTGATTTGTTCCACCATATAGGGAATCATGATCCATCGCATGGGATTTGATTTCAATGAGGGTATAACAAAGGCAAAGGCGTTTTTCATAAAGAATGATAAAGCTTCTGCAACCCAAGTCTACCTTCATCTATGCGGGCAAGATGTATCGAAGATTCGAAATCATATCGAAATCTAATAAACGAGAGGACTGAACGACATTACAATCATGCTTGTTCCAATAAGAGAAAGAACATATTGGCCGGCACAAAATCGACCAGACACTACTTTGTACACCCCGGCCTAAAAACGAATAGAGATGCGACAGTGCTCACTTTTCGATCTGGGAAGCCTCAGCATTATAGGCAGGCGCCTCCTCAAGGCAAAGAAATGCACTTGCTGTTCCTCATATTACCACAACTCTGCTTCTCGAGTTCCCTGAAAATATGTCCCCTAACCATACAAGTTCTTCAGATTTTCGACAGATGTCGCTGCCCTCTTGTTACCAGGTTCGAGTATAAGAGCATATCTGAAATCTGCAAAACAGAACAGATGGTTGATTAAAACGAGATCACACAGAGAGCCCACTTCATTTTTCACTACCTCTTCAAATTCAACCTATGACAGAGAAAAAGCAGCATGTTTTAATGAAATGACGCTTGAAATATCCATCGTATGCACCATGACCGAACCTCAGTAGCATCACTATCTAAAAAATAAAACTTGGTTTTTTCAAGCAACCGATAAGACTCAACGCTGAATGACTATTCATTACAATTTGAGCACCTAACCATCATGGTGGTTGAGCAATCAAACCAACTACATAGTTACCTACGCAACGTTTTTCCAAGCACTATTTCGCTACTAATCCGCAAAATGAACACCAAACCCAGAACGGAAAAGGAATAGATAGTAAGATTCAAATACCATCAAGTGCCTCTTTGTAGTTTCCAAGCATCTCTCTTGCCGTTCCTCTCCGCAAATATGCCTTCACATTCTGAAAATAGAAAATGGAAATAAGACACATCACCCAAGAAAAGAAAAAAGAAACACGAGGGCTTTCTAGGTGAATATTCAGTTCATATTCATTGTCTTTAAACCAAGGAACAAACGACTTAGTGAGCAATTGTGCAGAAGGATAACAAAACGATGGTCAACAAAAGGGAACAAGAAACAGAGATAAACCATTGTGCAGACTTAATGGAATTTTCTAGATCTAGTATTATCATGCAACCGTGCCAAGATGGCCAATATACAAAGATATTGTCATAAATTCGGCATAGCATCTCGAATTATGAAACCAATTTTGAACAGCCTGATCATAGTTTCAAGAGCAACGAGCTTTGATGCAGCCAATATTATGAACCATAACTATGAAGTGTCTTGCCATATACACCATGATCTACTGTTTCACGATAGACAGTAGCTCAATTTAAAAGGACTTGTCAAGGCATCAAGCAAGAAAAAAACTTGAAGCGGCTTAGTCATACTAGATCACAGAAAATCAGCTACGCTTCAACTTACACAACTTCAATGTTCACAGCTAACCCTTGCAAAATTTCAGAAGTTCCTAGGGATGAGATCCTCATCATCACACACTCTCATAGCATACCACAAAGCATTCAACTCAAGAATGTACCTTTTTATCTAGATCAATTGCTTTACTGCAGTCGGCCTCTGCACGCTGAAAGCTGAAAGAGTAGGAGGGAATTTTCAAATGCCAATGAATATATGAAGATAATTTCAGTATGGTTAAATAGCATATTCAAGCGTTATAAAAGAAGAACATAAAAGACACCTTCCAGCCTCCAAATACGCTAAACCTCGGTTATTGTAGTACGTTGCATTATCAGGATCAAGTTTTATAGCCTCCGAATAACAGTTTATAGCCTGCGTCCAGTCTTTGTTTTTGTATGCTCTATTGCCCTGATCACAGGTATCCAGTACAGATGTCAGAAATATGAAAAAACCAAGTCATATGTGAATGAAACTATTCAACTTGTGTACATGCAAAAAAATCGTTTCAACTTTCTCCAATTATTTCTCAAGTAGATAGAGAAGTACTAGGTAACACATATTTCCATTACTTTCCTGAGCCTGCTTTTGCTGGGTTTCAAGCCAATCTGCCCTGTACACTTTTTTAGTCCAGATGATTTAATTGCCAAAAACACTTTTGATGCTAATTTCAATAAGACATTGGCGAAAGCTTATAGCTTATGCTATATGGCGTATAAGCAGGTTTGAGTATAAAAGAATCACATGCATGAAGTGTTAAGAAAGCAACAAATATGTAAGAACAAAAGCAGACAGAAAACAAAGCAACACAAAACATCCACAAAAATACGGAAGAAATAGATACATTGTACCTTCTCTTTGGCAATTTCTGCAGATATTTCCTTACTGATTGCCCCATTGCTCGAAGGTTTAGATGTGGAGACCAATTCAGTTTGTTCCTGCAGTGAAGCATACATGGATCGCAACGTATCAAGCAAGAACCGATCACCACCATGCCTTGCTAACAAGGACACCGAGACAGGGGACTTGTCATGAGTTCCTAATGGCACCACAACCTGCAGAAAATAAAATGGTACTTTTCACTAAAAAAAGTCTCTTGATAATCAGTGAAATAGAAAAGTCGTGCAGACAGATAAAGTGCTCTTGGCATATGAATGCACACATGTCGCAGCTTCAATGGGAGATTACAGGCATCAACACACAGGATTTATATATTGCGACAAGTAAAGAGGAGACGAAAGCTCACACCTGACAACAACCTGACATGCTGGCAATTGATGAAAGACAAAAGAAACGGTTCTCGAAATCTACGGATGATATCTCCTTGCTGCTGAGTTTTGGTGGAGAATCAACGAATGTTGGTAGTACCAATATTCCATCATCCTGTCAAAACATGCTGCTATATGAGCACAAGAAAAATAAATATAACATCTCCTACAATAAATACAATGTCCGATTTGAGATTACAGAGTTCGGTATTCATGATATGAAACTGAAAAAAGATGCTAATAATAATGCAACAGCATCAAAAGGCGGAAAAGACATCTTTTACTTTTTGCTTGTTACTTGTACCCTTTTTTTTTTTGGTGATGAGAAAAAGGGCACGAAGGCATTAAATAACATGACCTGCAGTGAATAAGAACAAAAACGACATCCAGTCAATACCTTCAAAAGAGAGTTGATAGCAGAACGAACATCGTCCCGAATTTTGTGGAGCTTGTGGACATGAATCTCATCCAATTTCGGCATATTGTGTATTCGACTCGTTATAACTGGATCAAGGCTGGGATTCACAGACTTCATCCATTCCTCATGATTCTGATTAAACTCATGCCTGCATGGGATGGGGACATACTCACATAAGTGACTGCTAACTAAAAGGGTCTCTATGAATAAACCGAGACAGATACCAATGCATGATGTGCAAAACCGAATAATGGGAAACATTTTATGTACTCCATTCAAGGAATTGTTTAATCAGTAGATATCTAGATGAGTTACAACCAGCAGGAACAGCTGATAGAAAGGTCTAGACATAACATGCCAATGCAGGAGAAACCCTAGGTGAAATAAGACGTCAATATAAACAAGGAAGACTACTATTTTTCTACCTTTATCAGGTTAGGATAATGGGCACTACCCCGAAGCTTCTACCTAGTTGCTTTGTTCACCATCTCCGCTTCTGAGCTATATACCGTCTATCACAAGCTATTCATTACCAACTAAAACAACATTTGGACAACGTCGCATGCATCTTCCAGATGATCAAAATATATTTATTGCAGCAAATACTCCACAAATGGTGTTAATTGAAACAATGAGCTTTAAGGATAATAAAAAAACAGAAACAAACAAAAAAAAAAACAAAAAAACCAAAGAGGAGCATACAAACACATGAACATTTTAATGTAAGCAACCACTGCTTATGAAAAACAGCAAAGATTTTCAGTAGTAAATCAAGGAGCACCCTTGCATTATCTGGTGAACCCTAATCTTCCGTTAATCCAACAGTAGAATAAGTAATAAGATCAATACTAATATTAACCAGGGAAAAGGTTGAAACATGAGAGTGCACAAGAAAGCATACAGTACAATAAAATAAAAAAGTCAACTTACAATGAAAGAAACTGCATTGCAATCGCAAGCAATCCTAGAGAAGACGACTTTATCGCGCCATTCATGGATTTTCCATAGAAGTCCATCATGGTGGGGACTTTTGTGCTAATATGATCTCCAATGTTAACATGCTTCAATATTTGCCCTGCAGCGCTCCTAATCAGAATTATCAAATAACGTTTTACAATTTTACATGCAAGCATAACAGGCCGCAAACAACTGAAGATTTTTGTTTCCACGATATCTCAACTACCAATCTAATTCAGAGCATCTTTGACTTACAAGGCTAGACTATACAGTGCAAGAGCTCGAGTTTTTTTGAAATCACTCCCTTCTCAATACCAAGATTATACCATACTTGGGGATCATCCCCATCACATATGGTAAGCCACTCAACCAATTCCTCCAAGAAGATGAGAGGTCAATGGATCAAAACATGTTGAGTGCGGAGCTACTTTGTGGTAGTGAGCCCGTCAGCGAAAACTAGTTTAAAAGATCCTCCAGTTTTGCTAGCTATTCGGTTGACCAAAGGGAAATCCTTCGAGATTTCTTTTTGAAGAAGATTATACCATACTTGAGAATGTTTATGAAAGGAAGACCGCAACTCTGATTCGGGTATTGAGTAAAATGGCCTTAGTAATTCCTAGCCCTTGGATGCAGAAAACTACTTGTACTTCAAACTTAATCAATATGGAAACTGTTCGAGAAGTCAAGGATAGTGAACAAACAAGACAAGGCCGACAGAGGCCTATCCCTCAACAAAATGTCGGATTCAGACCAAGCACGAAGTGACATAGCCATGAAACAAGACCGTGATAATAGTAATGACAATGAACTTACTTCCAAACAGCTTCTCGGTGGACCTAATGACTGGCTGAGTAACTCGATCTATAGGAATTTTAAGCTGCTCAAAGCAATCATCAGCTATCAAGATTTGCCGAGGTTTTCGTTGATTTGCAAATTGAAGTTGCAACAGAACATGAACTGCACGCTTAAGCACATTAGGATCTTTCGCAAAACAACCTGCAACATGAAGGCAGAGGTTTCTCAAAATGATATCAATGAAGGAGTTTCAAATTTTTCTATCAAAATGCAAGTTTGCCACAAGAGTCAGAAATCACATACTGTAGCACATATGTTGATTGTTGAGATGGAAATAGTATTAGTGGGTCATTAATTAGAAATCAAACAAATCGAACATTGAAGAAAATATTCTATGCATAGTCCTCGCCATCCCTGGTACACTTCTCCCTCTCTCATATAGTTCCCCTTTTTTTTTCTCGTCATGTTATAAATTATTCTCTATCAATGGTTTTGTTCTATCCTATTTCTCATCTTGGATTGCATAGTGAAGTTCTATTTCAAAACATGAAGTACCAGCATTAGCTGATACGACAACCACCTTCCATCATCTTATTCTCTAAATCAACTATCACTGCTTGCTTCACCAGTAAATACCTCTGCCACCCTGTTACCCTTACCAATACCAAACCTTCCACATACCTAACAAAGAAGTAACCCACACTACAGATGGCTTCTTATTTACTGCAGAATAGGGGCCTCAACCAAAAAATAAAAATAAAAAATGAAGATGAAGCAAGAAGCAAGAAGCAAATTAGAGTGCAGCCAGAGACTGATTAAATGGATCATACCAACGACATCAAGGCTTGGAGAAACAGGAATGACTCCAGACAATGAAACAGTCCCATGTGAGGGCCTAAATCCGATAATGCCACAATATGCAGCAGGTAATCTAACTCCACCAACAGTATCAACACCTGCCAAAGCCCAAAGTTGGTTATGTGAACACCAAAACCACAAAGCGTTTTAGGCGCTCATTGTATGAAAACAATCATCTGGAGTGGTGCAAATGAAAGCACTATCAAATGCTACCGTAGCTCATTGTTCTGACTACCACAAGAATCATCAATGAAATTCTCAACTTTTACAAAAAGAGATGAAACATCACAAACAATTTTATGTAACACAGTAATACGGAAACACCATCATAAGCATCAAACAAAATATGTTTAGAGCAGCGGATTAAAACAGTATACCACATTGACATCCACATAAGATATTGGCAATGCTACAACATGAAGAAACAGATTTTTAATTATAAAAAAATGAAGATTTTTAATACACAGTACAAGGCTTGAAGAACAATATGCAACTAACCCAAAGCAAAATCAACAAGGTCGGCAGAAACAGCGACAGAAGATCCACTGCAGGCTCCTCCTGGTACTTTAGAAGGAGCTTCAGGATTTT
>LIEC01008636.1:0-16685 GCA_001925005.1 Drosera capensis | reverse complement strand
ATACCTGTTAAACACGTGGCGTTACCGCCGCTCCAAAGTTTCCTTCGAAGCAAGGCGACAAGAATACAAGAGGTTTAAGTATCAGAAACATAGGATCTAGAAATAAATATCCAACTTACATCGTCTTGTATTACATGAAAATCAATGTCTAGAAAGAAAGGACAATATTACAACGAGTCGAATTCATTCATCCTCGTTACGTAACGGACCCTTCTCGAATCTTTATTACCTGAAACGAACATGTAACCGTGAGCTCGAAAGCCCAGTAACACAGGATACATCTCAGGGGTCTGGCATGCTTATTATATCATGCATTTCCCTTGCGCAAACAGAATGCAATGCAAGCAACACCGAGCAACCATATGCCAATCAGGAACATTTAAATACGTACAGGATAATAATAATTCAAGCCAAGCAGGTTAATCTCTATTTCATTATCACTAGCCTTTATTAAAGGCTTTTACAGGTTAATGACATGCTCTGACATGTCATATTGATTCTCAGGACTTTTACAGATAAACAACGTGGTTTTGTCACGTTATAACAATTCTTATGGCTTTTACAAGTTAATAACATGGGAGGAGTTACAGTATCGTCATACTAATAACAATTAAACAAACAGGATTGTCGCTACAGACGATCCAGGATGGTTAATAATAACCAAACACGGCCACCAAGTATATTTCAATTAATGTCGTTGCGTGCACGCGAAGAGAATTTCTATCCCTCCGTAGGTAGTCAGGACTCGTAACTCTCCCAGTTATTATCATTCATAGGAATATCCTCATTGTTCAGGCTTTCAGGATTTTCAGGCAGGTAGCATGAAATTAAACATATTAATTCCATGTATAACAGGATTTAAGATATTCAGACATATAATATGAAATTAATCATATTAGTCCATGTATAGCAGGTGGCCACCATGGTGTTCGTAATTCGAGATTTCAGGTATATAATATGAAATTAATCATATTAGTCCATGTATAGTAGGTGACCACCATGGTGTTTCATAAATTTATATAACGTTATTTTTTGTAACGTTCTTAATAATTTTCAGGAATAATAATTCGTTACAAAAATAATATCAACAAGCACAGGATATCACACATCAAGAGCAAGCAATATTCAGGAGATCGTTATTTAAATTCTATAATATTCTACAGATTGTATCGTTACCCTTTTACCAAACAAATCAAGGCAATCAGGTACATCACATTTTTATTCTTTTTATTTACCATGCAAGTAAGTGATCACATAATCACATAAATCAAATCACGCACTCGTAATTTTATGGTAACGATCTGTGTTACCTTGTCATTTTATAAAAATCAGAAATTCTTCAAATAATTCCAAGACTCCTTCGTAACGTTCGTATCATTGGCTGAGAAATTCATATAACCATTTCTTCATGCATCAACGATCAATCTTCATGCTCATCTTTAGAATCTGAACAAACATCTTCACTAATCCGACCTCTCGCTTCAACTGGCTTCACAATCATTCTTGCCTCTAGCAAGTGGATGCGACAACAAGCACGAGATAAGCTTGTGCAAGTAACCATTGTATACATACAACATGTCTTCATCCTCGTTCTGATAGGCAACCGTTCGAAGAATATTATTCAATAGAAAATGGAATACGTCATTTGAGAATACCACATCCAAGCAAGAACATATATTTTGCAAATAGCTGGAAGCAGCACTTACAATTGTCTCTTTCAGAAAGCCCATCTTGCAAAAGTATCAAGTGGACTGCCCATCAACTCTGACACAATTAACAAAGCCTGCAACAATTGGATCATTGGTTGCAGTCATACAGTCATAACAACTCCCTGAAACTCATGTCTGAAACATGCATCCTGGGAAAGAACTGAGACTTTCTCAGGTACGATGCTTAAACCATATGATATGAATGCAAACACAAGAGAGAAGAGGAGGCCATAGGCAATCTGATATTTCAGAGCATCCGTTGTGCTACTAAGTACTGCAGCAACATCCTTCAGAGCTGAAAATACATCCTTTATATCTTTAGGGCCTGCTCTCATAACAAGGACTAAGCAATGAGCAAGAACAAGCCTTTCCCTGGTAACGACAGCTCTCCTCTCCACAAGAGCACCACGAGTCTATAACAAAACGCTCAGCACTAGGTCCACCTAACCCAGAAGTACTTTGTGCCGGTGAACCAAGGCTTGTTGTGTGTCACGGGAAGAGCTAGCAACTCAGCAGAAAGATAATACACACACCTCCATTTCGATTCCTTGAATTTTCTAATTTTCTTTCCCTTCTCATTTGCCTCAAGCTCTCTGAACCAATCCCCATTTCCGAAAATGAGTCTCCTTGTAGAGGAAACGATCCAAGAAGAATCAAACATAAGGGAAAAAGAGAGTGAAGAGTGGCAGCACAACGAAATCTCTGTAACTCGGATACGATTCCGCTTCCCACTCGATCCCATTCACTAAATCCACCAAACCCATTCCAATTCCCCTCGAATCAATCTGCCCCAGACAAAACAATCCCCGAATCCAGCACCCAAATCGATAACCCTTTTTTTTAAGGGGTCGAAGGCGTCGACAAAGCATCTTGTTTCAGTCTGCGGCCGGTTCATGTTCGGCCCTTGGGTGGCTGGTTCCAGGATCATCGGTGGCTGGGGCTTGCTCCGACGAGGTCGTCCGGTGCGCTGAGGGTGTCGACGAGGGGTGATGTGGCGTATCCCGCCCTGGGCAGCAGCGGTGCGGGTGTGGGCAGCGGTGGTGCGAGTGCGGCTGTTTTCGTCGATCGAGGATGGTCGAATTCGGCCGTGGATAACCGAATTCCATCCGGCTCTAGTTGTTTCCAACGTCGGGGTGGCCGAATCTTGCTTGCCGGCAAGGTTTGATGGTGACGCCGGCATGCGACGGCGGTTGATCGCAGTGGTTCGCCGGTTTGGTTAGCGATGGTGCACGGTTTAGATGTGTGCACACAACTTTGTTTGTGAAAAATGCCTCAAAGAAAAGTGACGTGCGGTTTTGGGCACGTTGTTGCGTGAATGTCTCTGACCGAACAGGTTATTGAGATATTTACGAAATCAGTTGAGATATTTACGAAATTTTCAAACCAATCAAACCGTTAAAAAAAAATCTCATCGTATCTACATAAATATTTATTTATTTTGCTAAAATTTTTGGTATATTACATCTCTCCCTCCTTTCAAGAAGTTTCGTCCTCGAAACTTAATTTAAATAAAGATTATGGAAAAACACCTAAAAATATAATAATGCATCCCACACCAAAAGCAGAGCTGCACAAGTTATGAATTAGAATGGAAAACATCTTGATAACTCAATACACTCAAGAGAACTAAAACTTCAGCTTTAGGAGCTTTGTATAAACGAATAGAAGTAACTTTAAAAAGCCAACGAGGACAACATCTTCTAAAGATTAGTAGACTCTAACCTATCAAGGACAGTCATCATGGTAGCAATTTACGAGAACCACGATGATTAAGGTGAACACAAAGATGCTTGACTTGCAAGTGTGTATGTGAAATTCGAAACAGAACAGAGTCTATAACATGGATCAATAGAAGTAACAAACTTGTCCAGAACAAGAACTCGAACAATTGAATCGAAAGAAAAATGGAAGGAAATCAACGGTCATAGAAGTGAAACGAGGACAAAGTCAACACCAGATTGCAAAGGCTCGGCATCAAAATCGAATTCAACCCAATGAACTCGAGCAAGTGAAGCGAACAACGGAAGGGAAACACAAGATCACTTGAACATCATCTTATAATTATAACTCTACCCACCAAGTCAAAAGATTAGAGATACAGGACCTAACACTAGTATAGCTCGTATCATAACATAGTTTGCCGCCAAATCTACTTCATCAGAATAAACACAGCCATGATACTAATCATCCCATCGATGAGCGCAATAGTCACAACCACTATAAGCGACAGATCAAGCAAGTACTTTCCTAGATGTATTTTTTTTCCTTATTATCTTGATAATCCAACCGTTCAAAATGGAGAATTGGATGTCCAAAACCTGCTGACAAATCTTCAACCCGATCCAACGGTGAATGAAACTATAGTCATGACTTTGTGGTGGCAGCTTTTGTTGTTTGAGTGAAAAAAGAATGACTTCTCCACCTCTTCCTTCTCTGGTTGCTACACATTTTGTAACCTAATCCGTCTAATCTCGTATCTTCCATAAGCCTCTCTACTTAGACAAGTGAGCTTATAATTTTGGGCCTTTCTCCACATAGAAAAGGGAGCCCAATACCCAACACTATCGTAGCATGATTCCATGAAAAATATACATCTAAGCATAGAAAACTACTGCTAGAAATATAGCAAAGGCATTTACTCAAACAAAAGTTACTCCACTAAATTAAAACTCTAAAAGTAGACAATTAGGGGATCTGGATATGATCCAATTTCAGCATACGCTACACCAGTAAGATGCTCTCCCATCTCAAACAAGTTCGTACTGGAATCTCACCTACACACCATTTTCGATCCGACACTCCTCATACCTAAATATCATCATATAGATTATCCGCTAAAGAAGCAGCTAAATTCCAAAACAAACGACCTTGTACTCGATCCATGAAGTATCCTAAATTTTCCAACGGTTAAAAAAAAACTTTTCTCAATCTTCTAACAAGATCAATGCAACATTATTGAATCAATAAAGTATAAAAACATCACGAGAAAATTGTAGACATAAGAAACGAAACATGTTTATTTTTTTATCCTTCAAGATTGCTAAAATCACCTTTCATTTAAATCAAAACAAGTACAATTGTTTCATAAGAACAAGGCTTATGTACTTCTTCAAATCTTTGAGTCCGAATAACATCATTTGAGATTAAGAAAAAAAAAGTGAAACCACATTTGAGAACCAACAAATAACTTTTAAGGCTAGCAGACCACAAGAATAATCATAATGGCAACAACTCTTAGACCATGATGATTAAATTGATAGAAAACAACTAGCCCACCAGCAAATAAATTAATTCCGAGCTTGACGTAAGTCATGAAAACTAGGTCATAGAGCTAACTTGGAAATTCAATGAAAGAAGCAACTCATATGGATATAGACTTGAGAACTACAGAAGCAATTTCCAGAGCTGCGACTAAAAAAGGGCTATCATGATAATATGGATATAATGAAGTCCAACCAATAAACGATTACTTCACGTACGAGTTTAGACAACAACATCAAAACCCCCAAACGAACACACCAATCAGAATAAGGAAAAGATAATCAGCTTCGGATGCGAGGTTTTTGGCGCAAGGGTTGAAACCAACATAATAGAAACCAAAGGGAACTCAAGCAACCCAAGCAAACAGAAAGCGGAATCCTGAGAGAACACACTTGACATTTATGTCTTTGTGCAACTTTTTAAAACTTAATCAGGTCTTGAACTTGTTTCTCTCAAACAACAAAGCGTAGAGAAACATTGATATTAATTACTCAACCCAGATTCAAGAATATAACTCAATCGAGTCAACATAAGAACAGGATCGATGAGGAAGGAGGAAATCAGCAAAAGCCGTGAAATACATACTTGAAACCAACAAGACCCATAGACACAAACGCTTTTACTCAAGAACGTTCAAACAAACTAATCAAATCAAACAAGGAGGATTATTCGATCACAAGATCATGAGCAAGTAACAATTAAGCCTTAGGAAGACGAATACAAGACACCGTGAGCTCATGAAATAGAGGATCCAAATCTGAAATCAAGACTTTGCATTCTCTTTGCATTGTTATGGAAGGTGGAATTCAATTCAATCAAAATACCAAGAAACAAGAACTGGATAAGTCCTTACGACTTACTCAAAACCAATACAAATAGTTCAAAATAGTACACGCATCGGATCGAAATAAAAATTGCCACTTGAAAACAACAGTTTGCTTAGTTCAAATGATTGAATTGTTGAGTGCAACAATTTGAAAGCAACAAATTATCAAGAATACTTTCTTTCAGGTTTAGAATCGTCCATTTCAGGTTTGAAATTCCATTTTCAAATATATGATTTTTCTTTTTTAATTCAGGTTCAGAAAATGGAGCAACTATTCTTATCACTACATCATTTACATGAAACAGTGCATAGGCCACCAATCCTTATCCGTCCACTCGTCAAAAAACCTTTCTCAAATATCAGGGGTCTATTCCAGATAACCAATAACACAACTTCTTATATAACCACTGAATTCTAAATCAAGAAACTCTAAAGTCGATTCCACGAGATTTTAACTTAAAATCCTCGAATCAAATATCAAAGAAAAGATATCCTTTATGTCATCCAAGATCATGATCTTTCAAGAACAAGTATCAAGATTCCTCAAGAACGTCAATAAAAGAGATTGACTCAGCCACTTAGGATCATGCCAAGAAACATATCACCCATTCCTTGCTTCACACGTACATGTTCAGATTTATACCCATAATCCTTAACTTGGATTGTTTCCTTGTTATTATCCCATGTTCCTTTCATAAACCCATGCTCTGATACCATTCTGTAACGCCTCGGCTGACCCGGATACTCGGGTCCAGCACGCGGGTCTTCACCAAGAAACCCTTTTCAGGCTCAGGACTGACCCCACATACCAACACTAGTCCTTTCAGTATGCTTTGTCCTCACTTGCACACACCCTGAGAAACTTCCCCGCTTAACTGTGGAGTTTTAATATGATGGGCTACCGAAAAGAAAGGTGCACCTTGTTGATATAGATAGTACTATCAAACCATTTAAGCATTTCCTTAGAGTATTACAGCCAATGTAGCAACGAAGGGACTAATCCTACACTTAGCAGTCGAACTAGCACTCAACAATGCCATCCCAAGTCCTCCATTTTGCAACAAATCACCATCACAAGCACCAATATCATAATTTTTCCCTTTGAACCCAGACGCCTAATCTTTTTCAAGATTGGATTCAAAAACTGAATTGGGAAAATGGGGTCTTTACATGAGCAGAAAAATGATGACTTTCTTTGGATTTCTGAGATGGGTTTTGTTCCAATTTGAAGACTCCAAGTGGGTTTTCGAGAAAATATTGGGGTTTTGAAGATTGATGAATGGAATATATGAATAGGGTTTTGAGCAGTGATATTCATGAGAATAAATGGGAAGTTTCAGTTTTGATGAGAGGCTGATGAGTTTGTGGAAAACTGAGATGGGAGTGGATTTGATGCTGCTATATTGTTCTTGGTAGGCAAGGAGGATGTATTTGGGTCAATCAAAGGCATCGTATGCTGATAAACAAAACTGTTATTCGTAAAGAGTGGCATATGTTGTATGTATCTCGTGGGGGACTGATTATCTCTCATTTACTTTTTGCAAACGATCTCTTATTATTTGGCGAAGCTTCCATCACGCAAACCTTCATAATATCGAGTATACTGGATAGATTTTGTCAAGAGTCTAACAAAAGAATAAACATGGAAAAATCGAACTTATTCATCTCCAAGAATGTTGGAGACGTTTTGACTAATGATATAAGCAAGCAAATGTGCATTCCTCTTACCACAGACTTGGGGGTGTATTTGGGGATGCCTCTCATTCATGATAGAAAAGCGATATCCCTATATCAGTCTCTGGTGGATAAGGTCAATAAAAAACTGTGTGGGTAGAAAGCAAAAGTGTTATCCAAGGCACCAAGGAAGATCTTGATCCAATCAATATCATCAAGTATATCGTTTACGCAATGTAAACGGGTTGCTTGCCTAAGGAAATACTAGACTTATTAAAAATCATCAGTTTTTTTTTTTTTTTTGGGAATAACGACGCGATATCGAACATTCATAGTATGGCATGAGAGAAGGTATGTGTTGATCAATGAGAGAGGGGGCCTTGGAATCCTGAATCTTCATAAGATGAATATGGCGTTCCTAACGAAACTCGGATGACGAATGTCGAAGGATCTGACTAGCCTATGGGCAAGAGTCTTATGGGGGAAGTATGGGAGCCCGATAGCAAACGACGAAAAGTTCAAAAGGTCATCCTCGACATGACAAGGCATAAGAAAGAGCTCAAAACTTCTAATCGAGGGCTTGGACTGTGGTGGGGATAAAACCCCTGATATGGTAACCGTTCTAAATAGCAAGGAGGTGATTTGAAAAGCATCCAACTCGGGGATGTTCTCGATAAAATCAGCTTATCAGTTACAATTCAGTCATATCTTATCTCCTAAATCCTCAAACTGGAAGAGAGTATGGGATATGTGGGGCCCCCAGCGAGGTAACTTGCTACTTTGGTTCGTGAGACTCAAAGGAGTTCTTGTATCGACGGAGAATTAGTCCAGACACGATTTGTGTGCCGTGTGAGGAAACAGTGGAAGATGCACTTTACACTATTTGAGACTATAAATGGGTGAAGAAGGAGTGAAAGAGGATTGTTAAACCAAAAGTTTGGCACCCCTTCTGCCAAATTAATAGCCCCAAAGATTGGATCGACTTCAGTCTTGCATCAGGCATAGGAACGAGGATTATTGATACTGAATGGAGATACATTTTTCGAAAGATAATATAAGGGGCTTGGTGGTACATGGGAATATGTCTGAATTGCTACCTCCAAATTTCCTTCCCGATATGACGGTGAATAGAGCCATGGAAACAGGGTTAGCATGCTTAGTGAGCTATAATCTTCGATCTTATAGATGATCTAAATTTAGAAATATTAATAATAGATTATGTATACCTCGTAGCTTTGCATAGTTGGATTATGAACTATTTTTTGTTCATGTTCTTCGATCTATAAGGTCAAAGGGTGTGTCAATACCATGTATAAGATTTATTTCGTTTTAATGAAATTTTGATCCCAATTTCAAATAAAGACATCATATGCATCGGGTTTATTCATAAATGCCACTTTGGTTCCAATCAATGGACCATACTATGTGGTATACACCACACAGATGATTCCGTAACATCAAACGAACATGAGAGTATCTTCATGGAATGACATTTATTTATTCGAATCATTCATGTCATCATAAAATCGTGTGATCGTATTGAATCCATGTGTTCTGTAATTTTTCATCTTATACCTCTCGATCTCTCCTAAATTGATCATGAAAAACATGAAGATTTTACATGAACAACCAACACGATTATTATCAATCAATTTTTATAGCGTTAGACAAATTAAAATAATTTTATTTGTCTTATAGATAAAAAAAACCTATAATTTACAAAAAAAAGGAAGTAAATTTATTTGTCTTTCAAAATCAGATATCTGTCTTACCTTATGAAAAACTTATTAGGTAACATCAATCATAATAAGAGTTTATACTTTTATTAGGGGTGATAAATAGACAAAAATCGACCTTTTTTTCGGTTTCAGTTAACTGAAATGAATTTGATTTTCTCAAAATGCAAAATCAAAATCGAACCCAATTATTGGTTATTTCAGTTTCCATTAATCAAAATTCGGTTCGATTTTTACCGAATTTAAAAAGGACTAAAAAAAATAACAATTTTTATGCTAAAAAAATATTAAAAAAAGAGTTTCAAAATATAAAAAATGAAAACTAAGTTATAATTATGTTATCTATAGATAATATGATTTTAGTATACTTAATACACATTGTTGTTTAATAAATCAATATTGTAAAGATATAAAGGTGAATAATAAAAAAAATTTGGACTACAATTGATGTAATCAAAACAAGCTGTAATCCACCCATAAAATTAATATTTAAAATTTGAAAAAATAAATAAATGATTTATTGATTATTTTTAGGATTTTTTCTTTTAAAAAAACCTTTGTGGGTTGGGCTGCAGCTCTGAATCAACTCCAGCCCTTTTTTTCTCTAATAAAAAATAAAACAAGAAAAAACTATTTGTTAAGAACAGGAAAAAAAATTATAATTTCGATTAATTTACTTAATCAAATTATTGAATTTCTTTAAAATACAAAATCGAAATTGAAACCGAATTTCAGATAAAAATCAAAAAATCAAAAATCGAATTTATTTGGTTTGGTTCGATTTTTCGATTTTTAGATATTTTTATTCACCCCTATTTTTATTCGAAATATTCAAATATTGATAAAATATTATAAAAATTATTAATCATATATATTTATTGATATAAATTTTGATTCAAATCAAAACAAACGATGATCAAATATGGAGAGTTAAAGATATTCAGCCACTGTACTAAATTTGCATCTTCCGAGTACTAGCAGTTCATTTCAACATAAGATTTCCACAAAGAGCGTACTTGACACACTTTATCCAAAAAATAAAATAAAATAATAATCCTCCTTTCATTTAAATTATAATAATTTAATTCGATATAAAAATTATATATATTTTAAATTAATAAAAAATGATAATTTTGTATATAAATATGTGAGATAAAGAAGTAAAAAAATGATAATAGATTGATTTTTATGATATAAAATACAAATAATTTAATATTTTAATTTTAAAAATTATAATTTAAAATAAAATTATAATAAAAATTATAATTTGAATAATATAAATGAGACATAGACATCTCAAATCCAAAGCCCATGCAATCACACAAAACAAAAACTTCAAATCAGTTTCTTTCATAATCATTATCGTGCTATAAATTTCAAGATGTTAATCTAATTAAGATAAAATCAGAAAAGAATAATGAAAAAGAAAAAAAGGAAAAGGGTTGAAGTGTTTCGCAAGAGGATTTAATGAGATTAGAAAAAAGAATAAAAAAATAATAAAAGATGAAATTTCATCTTTTGTTATAGAAATTTTAGAAATAAGGTTTTTTTTATATATGGGTTTACGAAAATTTCTAAAATAGAAAGTAAAGTCATAACTCAAAATAAACAACTATTAGTTTCCTTTCTTTTTGCAACAAATGGTATTTTAATTCTTTTAATTCTATTTAAAATTTTATAGTATTTAATTCCATTTTAAATTATATAGAATTATATAGTAAAATAAGTAAATCTTTTGTCTCATTCAACTTCTCATATTACCCCAAAACAAACATGAACGAACTAGCCAAGTGAACCAAAAATGGAGCACCAAGATGCTGAAACCCTAGTTGAAGAGACAAGAAACCATATTCACATCATCATTTGTTACAAACCCAACCCACAAAATTGCCCATTTCCTCAAATCATCAAAACCCATAAGCCCATTTGATCCCAAACCCCAAATCACCAAAACCCACTATGATGAAAGCTTCCATTCCAAGCTCAAATTTGAGGGATGGAGGAACCCATTGCAGCAATGGAAGGCTTGGGTTGAACGGTTGCATCGCGATCATGGAACGTTGTGGAAGGAATTGGGAATCCATGGCGCGATCATCTCATCGACTCATAGGTTCCCCATCGATCATGGATTGATACTTTGTGTGGTGGAAAAATGGTGCCCGTGCCCTGTGACTAATACGTTTATGTTCCCATGGGGCGAGGCGACGATCACGTTAGAGGATGTTGTTGTGCTTGGAGGGTTTCCTGTGTTGGGTGATGAGTCAATTTTTAGTGCTTCTAAGTGCTTGGAGATAGAAGAGAAGCTGAATGGGGTGAGGCGTCAGATTTCGAGATCGAAGGCGAGGAAGCCGACCCAAAGCTTGTGGTTGAAAGGGTTTATGGAGAGTGAAAGCGAGATGGAACATGAGGCGTTTTTAACACTTTGGTTGTCTAGGTTTGTTGTCCCACCACAGACTAGCTAGGGATGTCATACAGAAATCGGCTTTTGGCATCTCTATTCGTCTGGCTCGTGGTACCAGGATCGCTCTAGCACAGCCTGTTCTTGCACATTTGTATCGCGATCTGAATCTGTTGAAGGAGAAGCTCGATTTCGTGATTGAGGAGGGGAGGGATCATGTGCTGGAGTTTACCCCGGTGCTCCAGCTGTGGGGACTGTTTCATCTTGTTCAGCTCTGGGTTTGGGAAAGGTTTGGGTTTGAGTCCAAGGGCTAATGCTTTGAACCTAGGTGACCCAAGATCCGCGAGGTGGAATAATGTGAAAGTTTGCGGGGCCGAGAATGAGAAGTCCGTGTTGGAATTGGCAGTAGACAGTTTCCTATGGCGTCCGTATGCTAAGACTTTACCCAATTGGTCACTTCCTGGGTTCTCTAGAGAAAAGGAAGGGTGGGTCTCGAAGAAGAATGATACTGACAAGGATACGAAGCTGGTTTTTCTGTTTCTGATGGGGGCTGAGTTGGGTGGATTGGACTGCAAGCGAGAGTACTCACCTTGTAGAGTATCAAGGCAGTTCGGGCTTGATCAGGACCTTCCTCACAAGGTTGTAGTTGTGAATGTTAACAAAAGAGATGCGAAACTCTATGTGCCATCAAGACAATCTGACCCCGGCATCACAGCTAGTTACCATGATTGGTTACAGGAAAACATTGATGAATGTTCCCCAGGTCCAAAGATATCGAGGAATCTGTTCATTGAGCCGAAGTTTGAAACTGGAAATGGGGATGATGATGTTCCTCCCGGGTTCAAGAGAAAAATCACCATCATCGAGATAGAAGAATCCTCCGATGACGATGACAATGACGATCATGAGGATCACTTGCTGCTGTCGGAAGTTTCGGGCTTAATCCTGTAAAGATTGAAAAGGAGACCAATGCTCGACCAGAAAGTCCTTGCCTATCATATTCAGAAGCAGATAATGGGCCTCTTGGACGACTGGACGATCATAATGAATCACAAGGGACCAAAGTGCACAAATCTCCATCTAGGGAGCCAAGCGAAGGCTCCTTCAGCTTCAAGCATGGAGCTCTTGATACAATCGTGGATGTTGAAGCTGAAAACGAAGATGGAGATGCGATGAGAGGTGAAGAAGTCATGAGCAGCATGGAAGTTGTCCATGGAAACGGAGATGGCGATGCTAGTCCTGGGTTCAAGAGAAAAATCGTCATCGAGATGGACGATTCCTCTTATGATGATGACGACGATGATGATCATGAGGATTGTTTGCTGTTGTCAGAATCCTTTGTGCTTAAAACGTGTAAAGGTTGAACAGAAGATCAATCCTTTGTCAGGAAGTCCATGTCTACCAGCTCCTGTAAACGATAAAGCACTTCAAGGTGGACTAAATCACCATAATGAATCACGAAAGAGTGGAGAGTTCAAGGCATCTGCAATTGGCGAGCCAAGTGAAGGCAATTTCAAGCATCTAGATGAGATCGTAATGGATGATGGAGTCGAGAACGAAGATGGAGACATGACGAAGTGCGAAGAGATATTGAGCGACATAGATGCAATGCATGGCTCTGGTCTACAATCTGCGATGAATTTCTCAGCTTCGCTTGATAAGCTGGAGGGAGCCATCACAATGCTGAAGGCATCGATACATAGACATCTTTAACGACGGGACGAGATCATGGCTTTGCGATTAGTGGTAGTTTGATGTCTAAATGGCATCCTTTTTGTTTTTTTGCTGGTTTCAATTGTGCATTTTTGGTAATCAGGGATTGCATATTAGCATATGTGAAGCAGTAATATAGCAGGAGAAGATGTCTTTGTATCATGTTCTTGAATGACATGTACATTTTGGCTTCTAAATGTAAAATTGTGATATTCTAATTTTTTCCAGATGGGTAAAAAGTGAGATCTGTTGAGAGCAATGTGGGTTGGTTACATTTATGTTGTCAAGGCTAGAAATTGATCTTTGTTAGTCCGTGAGTCACTTGATTCCCAAGGCGGTCCTTCACACCAATGCAGTATAATAGAGGTTCTTCCTTCCATATTCACCTAGTTGATGTCACAGGGGTGCCACTAGTAGCGTCACTATTGTTTAAACTTCAGTCGTCATCTTGATGATCAATGTTTCAAAATCAGACTAATCACCTACCGTATCTCTAGTTACATCCCTAATTTATTCTTCGGCCTTAGTTCACTCGGTTTTTCAGCTTGGAGGACAGTAAAAGATAGATAATGGTTATGGATTCCCACATTATCAAAAAAGAAGCGAGAAACAGAATGACGAGGAACTGAGCAGTGGTTATCCAAGGAGGGGGAGAGGTGATGATTGGCCATAGCCAACCACCTACAACAGGAATCTCTTTTCACAAACTTCAAATGCAAGAGAATGCAACATTCCACCACACTTCTGCAGGCACTGTCTTCCACTCTCTCTTCCATATCCTTCCCCAACCACCCTTCATGCTTACTATACCACCAAGAACTCTTTCTTGATCTCGACTTGTAGCGAATCTAATGGCAGCCGGATTCAAATCCGAGCATTCATTCGTAAACCTGGTGTCGCTTATCTTGGTTATGGTTCTTCTATCGGAACATGGAGCACTTCTCGGCCTCGCTGATGAAACGGGAAATCTTGATGTTGAATCGGAGCTCTGCAACAATGATTTGACTACCTTTCTTCCTCCGCCGTATGGTAATCTGTCCAATGTGAGATGCCAGCTTGTTTGGAACACCTTCATCCTTAGAGTAAGTTACTTATTATTTCAGCTTCAGACTTCTGTCATTTTTCGTGATGAGGATGTTGAGAATTGTTTACCCACATCGGACAACTCCATTTATTCCCAATTGATTTTGAATTGGAACCATAAAGGTTTGACACAGGGTTTACATCCAAGAACGTCGAGTACAAGTTTAGGGTTCAAATCATAATGATATGAAGGTCTTGTAGATTGAGTTTGTCGGTTGCTTTTTTATTACGTGACTGACCTTATTGATGAGTACTTTTTCACATTATATGACTCTTATATCTGGCTAGTTTCATTTATTACAGTACTCTCAGAGTAGAGATCATGTTGTCACGTTCGTGTTATCAGCATTGTACACGACTGGATGGGTCGGGATTGGATTCTCGAAAGACGGGATGATGCCTGGAGCGAATGCAATGGTGGGATGGATAAGCAAAACCGGGCATGCCAGGATCAAGCAATACCATCTGAAAGGATATAAGCGATCGGAGGTGATCCCCGGCAAGGGGTTCTTGAATTTCACTAGCATTCCTCCGGTTGTCGTCTTGGATGGAGCAAACATATACTTAGCTTTCCAGCTTCAGTTTGCATCTGCTATCAAACGGCAACCGACATTGTTGGCTTATAGCAGCAAATATCCCGTCAACCATGAGCTATCAGTTCACGATGACAAGCTCAGTATGGTGATTGACTACTCCACCGCAGGTTGGTTCATATCTAAATGAGCCGAGTAAAACTTGCACAGCTCTACCTCTTGTTGTCGTTCAGGCTCAGTCGAAGAGAATAGAAGAGTCCAATCCCAAAATATTAATCTGATAGGAGGGAGACTATGTTAGCCTGTTTTCGAACCATTGTACCTGGTAGAGATTTAAATGTGAGCTTTCATCTGAGGTGTTTCTCCTTTGACATTATGTAGCATTGCCTGTGACCGCATCCGTAGATCACAGCCAGATGAAGCGGAGCCATGGGATACTCGGGATACTCGGATGGGGCTTGTTCCTGCCCATAGGAGCTATGGTTGCAAGATTCATGAAGCAGAAAGAACCATTATGGTTCTATCTCCATACCATCATCCAGTTTATTAGTTTCTTCGTCGTTGTATCCGGAGTCGTGGTCGGTCAAGCACTCTATAACAGCATCCATGCTGATGTATCAGCACATCGAGGCATTGGCTACTTCGCCCTTACTCTCTGCATTCTTCAGGTACGGAACAAGATATGGTTAACTTTACTATATGGTTTTTGGGCGGTGGCGGATATATCCAAGATTTGGATTTTATAGACTCATGTATCAAAGTCTATGTAGTCGTGTTCAACTTCAGGAGTCAACCTTCCATCAAAGTTTCTAATGCTTCTTGTTCGGTTTTCAGGTGATAGCCTTCTTCATCAGGCCAGACAAAGAGAGCAAGTTCCGGAGGCTGTGGAGGACATACCATGGTTTCGTCGGTGTACTCGCTCTATTATTCGGATCAGTGAATATAGTTTATGGTATCCAGATCGGAAGTGCAGGGACGGCCTGGAAGATAGGTTACGGGTTTCTTCTTGGTACACTTCTCATCGTAGCTGCTATTTTACAAGTGTTGTCCATGATGAGAAGTTCCGAGCATAAAGTACAATCTCCGGCATCCCAGATAAATGGATTGTGATGGAAGAATTGAAGCAAGGCTTTGTGCTACAGAATATAATTCGTAACAATTCAATTTTGTAAATTCTTTGGATCAATTCCTTGTACATTTTGTGTTCATAAACCATCTGTTGTAAGAGCAGAATGAATACATCCAAATCTGGGCAGAAAACCACAGATAACTTCGATGATAACTCAATTGGTTCGATTCGTAACAATAGAATAGAAACATCTGTGGTTCAATCATAAAATAAAGATAAAAAGCATGACTAACCATTTGAATTGATTAAGAGCGATCTATCATTCATGAAATCGTAAAACAAATTATTCCCACCATGAAACAAGCAAGTTCCTATCTAACTCCCATCCATCGAAGTTGTTGACCGAGTCTACAAAGTTACGTGATTGGCGTGATTATTAGCAGGCAAAGAATGCAGATGCTTAATTATTCCGGCGAAGATCAGAGGTCATACTTGATGTCCTACAATTATTCATCAACAGAAACAAAATTGTCAGCGTCTACTCTCCGAAATTAAAAGTTTGTCACGGTTGCACCTCACATCGACAAATTGCAATGCCTCCTCTCTCAATCCTCTGCAAGGTTGGAAATCTTTTGTTAGTATAACATGCAATGCTGATGGAGAAGTAGCAAGATTAACTTTCA